>JARVZY010002819.1:0-88000 GCA_030686995.1 Artemisia argyi
CGTCACAAGTGTGAATTATGGAAAAGTCCAAAAATAGAAAGTGTAAATGGAATAGAGGAATAAAAGGAAGATTTGGAAAACGGAGCGTTTTTCGGGATTAAATGATTTTGTAATCTCTTTTGAACCGCCTTGCTACTTTTCAAAGTTAGTAAAAAGAGTATCGAAATTATTTATCTCAAGAGCGTGAATTGATCACATTGCGTGAGGACACGGCAATACTTTAGTCGGGGGGATTTTGGTGAGTACTTATTTACTCACCATTTTATGGCCAAATATCGACCCAAAATGACTTGTCTGAGCTAACAATTGCCAAGAAAACATATGTTTTTGTGTTTGTGACATGCAGGTACGGATATCTAAGAAATAGACGAAAAATCATCAGAAAACCGGAAAAACGAGCACGAGATTAGAAGATGGTCAATTTGTCAAAGCTGGGAATCCGAGAATTAGTTTCAGTCTTTTATCTAATCAGACTTATCAAGATTAGTCCTTGGAAGTTATTTTTGAGAAAATGACATTTTGTGCCCTTAAAGTTTCAAAGTTAACCAAAATGGTCCTTGTAACTTTGTTGAATAAAATCTGCTAAGTCCAAGATTAATTAGCCTGGTCCATTTAATATCTCAAGCCCAAATTCATTTTCAAAAATCCCAAGCCCAACATCCAAAATTAACCCGAGCCCACCTCTACCTTCGGTCAACAGGTCAAAATAAATAAATAAACAATCACACAAACCAAACGAACCATTTTATTTTTCCCCAATTTCTTTTTAAACCCAGAAATCCCCAATCCCCAAGAACCCTAGATTACCAAAATCCCCAATTACCCTTTTTCCAAGTAAATTACTACAATTAACCTAATGATTATCTAATCATTGAGTCTTCTAGAACCTCACGTGGCCTGGCACATGTCAGAGAGATAAGAGAATCCTTCGAAGGACACTTGGCTGATAAAGATTGGTGGATGCACGTCATTGGATTCGCCTTCCAGAAGCTCTGACACGGAAAGAGAGTAGTAGCACAAGGATTGGACAGATGTCATCATTTGAGTAGACAAGCCACATCACGGATCATCATCCTATGGCTCATATTGTATCAAGGTAGCACAAGTATCATCTGAGGGCTCACATTGATTGAAAGAAGCACAAATTGACGCGGATTGCCAGCTTGGCACTTGTCTACCCAAGCACTCCTCATTTGCTATAAATAGGTGCTTATTTCTTAGTGTTTAGTGTGTAATTTTTAGTGTAGGTAAATGCTGTCAAATTTCACTCAGACTTGTACTTAGTTTAGCAATTGTAATTTCTTTCAGTTTCTAATAAAATTTTTAGTTAATTTCCATTTGTCTCAGCTTATATTTCAATTGATTAATGCTTATTATGTTTTCCAGTTAGCTTATTACTAGTTTATAATCATTTTAATTACAACTTATTGAGTTTACATTATCAGCTTATTACTTGTTCTCAGTTAGCTTAGTTTTATTTCAACTTACTACTCTTATCTCAAATGTTATTTTCATTTTCATAAAACAAAATAAAAAAAAAAATAATAATAAAAAAAATAAAAATAAAAAATGTTAGTATCAGCTCACATTTGAGCTTATTTTTCTTTATACCTTCCATATAAGCTTTGTAGCTTAATAGTGGAAGTGACTTGAGTCATATTACAATTGTGAATTGATTGGATTTTGGAGAAATAGTTGCTGAGGTGGTGAGATAGCTGATACAGAAAGGATGAAATCAGCCTATCTAAGAGATAGGTTTGCTTAGTGAGCCCCCTCTGTTCTAGCTGAGTGGGATTTCTTTGGTAACTTCTTATTTTAATTCTTAAATAGTAGTTTCTGATTTGAATTGTTGGTTAATGTAGTGAATTGTTATTTTAGATCTGTGTTGATATGCTTGACTGATTTAGTTAAGATTGGCAAATCTGAGTTTAGATTAGTTCATTGGTCACTGTTTCATTTGATGTTGCTTATATCTGTGATAATTTGATCATCTGATATTACTTTTTGATCAGATGAAATTTGGTGATTGATAGCTAAGTGATTTTTGAGTAATTGAAAGTCTGAGTGTGTTGTGGTTTTTAAAAGTGATACTGTTCCATTGATTCATCATAGTCTTAGTTACTTAGATTGTGGAGCTGAGTTTAGATTTGGTTTTATAGAGCAACTGTTTCATTGACTCAGCATTAAATCTGAGTAAGTTTAATTCATAATATGAGTTGTAGAGGTATATCTGTTATCACATTTGGATCTGAGTTGATTTATTGGAGAGTTTGAATTTGTGATCATGAGATTTGCTTGAAACTGTTTCATCAAGTGTGTTTGGATTAATGATCAGCTGAGCTTTGTTGATTAATTGTTGTTATTCATTGTTACACATAGGTCATTTAGGTATAATACTATCTAGTTAAGTCAATAAAAAGTAGTTCACTACTTAATTAGTCATAACTTAGATTTCATATAATTAACTGTTAGCTTAAAATTGAAATCAGTGGTTATAAATAGTTAGCGTAATTGCATTTCAATTCTAATTAGCTTAATTCAGATTAATAAAACAGTTAGGAGTAGAATTTAGTAGTTAAAATTGAATTTAGTCAAGTTAATTTGCATACTCATTAGTCATTTGCTTTTACATGCAGATTTAGGCGTAATTTTCATCTGAACTTGTAGGTTTAATTAGTAAGCCTATATTGTTGGAAATTGTGGTTTTGAAATATTTGGTAGCTAAAAATTAAGTTTCAAAAAGGAAATCTGTTTTTGGTACTAGCTAGCTTATCTGATTCTTCGCTCAAAGTTGACTGATCAGCCATTTATTCCCCTGCACTATTGTTGAGTACCTGATTAATTGGACTGATTCGAGTGGTTTAAAGAGATTTGAGTTCTTGTTTGTTGTTGGATTTGTGTTCACTGATTGGTATAGTAGTGGTTTTTGCTTTTGGTTTCTCAATCTTGGCTTATATCAGCAGCTTATTTAGGCCCTATAGTTCATACCTTAAGCTGATTTCTGGGTTCAAATCTTTGGCCTGCTTTACTTGATCTGAGCTTGTTGCTGAATTTCATCTCATCAGTTGTGACTTAATTGAGTAGAATATAGCTTTGTGTTGTGAGTTATAGTTTCTGTGTTAGTTTTTGTTCATTGTGCTTAGCTTATTGAGTTTTTTTTCCTTAGCTTATTGCTTCGTTTACAAGTATCTGTGTGATTTTAAGTTTTATAGCATCATAATCAGTTACATTTGAGGTTTTTACAACCTCAGTGACTTGTGTTTTCAGTTTCATAAAATTTTATTCACAAGTACTTAATAATAAGCACTTGTGAATAAGCAGTTTGTACGAATAAGCAGTTCCACTTTTCAAATTTTATTCAAAATTTTATTTTAGGTTCTTTTTAATATTTTTAAATTTCTTGAATTTTTCCAGATTTTTCTGATTAGTTTTACTATTTTTAATAATTACTTTTGGTTATTTTCAATTTTTAAATCAATTTTAAATCCCTAAAATCAATAAAAAATAGAAAAAGGTTCAGAAAAATACAAAAATAATTTTTAAATTTCTTTTATAATATTTTAGAATTTTTAGAATTTTAATTTCAATTTTCCACTTAATTTTTCTATTTTTTCTTATTTTTAATTCATTTTTAATTCAATAAATACAAAATTAATTCTAGAAAATAAAAGAAAAGTCAAAAAAATATTTTTCTTTTTCCTAAAATTCTTTTTATTAATTTTTAATTTTTAGAAAATATTTCCAAGTTCGTAGGGTCATTTTTCATATAACGTTACGTTTAAATTTTTACGTGTGCATTACCGTTTTCGCGTTTTTTTTAATTCGGTGCATAGTTAGCTTGTACTCTTTGCATGCTTAATTGTTGTTTGTTAATATTTGAATTCCTTGATTGCTATTTTCACTATATCACTCTTTCACAACTCACTTTCACTACACGATTTCCCATTCGATAATTCAAATTTTCCATTTGAGCTTTCGTTGGGAAGAACGACCCGGGAATTACTTTAACCGGTTTTTCCTCGGAATATTATTATACTATAATTGACACGTATCAACTATACCTGATGCCTATGTCAGTCCAGGGAAGAGGAAAAAAGGGCTTACAATGGAAATTAGTTACCATGGAACTGAGCATCTATGTGAATCTGTTGGGCTTCTACAATATAATACTTATTTATTAATAGGGTTGAACCAATAGAATGATATACATTAATCATTTGCAATTTGATCGTAGTACTAAAAAATAAAATAACACATGAATACCATCTCCATGTGATGTACTGCACATTTTTCTAACTAGACGCAGTGACAAGCTGCTACTATGTCCAACGATACACTAATCATACATTGATGCCCTAATATGTTCAGCGATGCACTAAACATACAAAAATGATGCACTAAACATACAAACCGATACACTAAACATACACATTGATGCCTCAATATTTCTAACGATGCACTAAACTAGTCAAACTCACTCATGCCCTAATGTGTTCATTGATGCACTAAGCATACAAATATATGCCCAGGTTTTCAGCGATGCACTAAACTTACAAATGGATGCCTTACTATAACTAATGATGCACTAAACGTACAAACTGATATGCTAAACATAAACACTGATGCACTACACTAGTCATACTCACTCATGCCCTAATGTGTTCATCAATGCACTAAACATACAAACAGATGCCCAAGTAGTTTCAACGGTGCACTAAACATAAAAAATGGATACCTTACTATGATTAATGATACACTAAACATAAAATTTGATACACTAAAAGTACACACTGATGCCTTAATATGTCTGATGATGCATTAATCATACTTACTAATGCTCTAATATGTTGAGCGCTACAATCAACATACAAACATATGCCAAAATTATGTCCAACGATGCACTTGCAAATGAATGCACTAAACATATACACTCGTGCCTTAATATGTCTAACAATGAACTAATCATACAAGAAGATGCTCTAATATGTTCAACGATGCACTAAATATTTAACCTGATGCAGCAAACACAAACAGATGCACTAATACAATCCGCTGACCTAACTTGTAATCTCGTGCTTTATATATACAGACAGATGTCATAAGATGTAATATCACTTAATTTTAAACACATATGCTGCAAATTAGTGCATTGCAGTTACAAATCTTTTTCAGACATTTTAATAAACACCTGGTGTGCAACTTTAATAAACACATTTGTCATGCATTTTTTTGTCAAATTTCTTCCATATCTGGTAGAAAACATGATGATATGATGATAAACTTTAAAAAAACACTTAAAAAATCATTAAATCATTGATTTAAATTTGATCAATTAACAAAATTAGTGCACTTACAGGTTAAATCTTGTTTTTTCTTCATTTTCGGATGATTCAAGGTTCAAAGTTCACCAATATTTTAGTACATTGACGCGGCGGTTGCACGACGGAAGACAGTGGCGACGACGGTGGGGGTGATGGTGAGTTATCTCATCATACAGATAGAGTAGCTCATCTTCATGTTAGGGGGTCGGTGTGATGGTGGCGGAGTGAAGATTGATGCGGTGGTTGTATGACGGAAGACGGTGGCGACGGTGGTGGTGGAGACTGGGAGACGGTGAGTCGTCTCATCAACAGAAGATATGAAAGTGGCATGAAAATGATAACAAAGTGACGATCAGTTTGATATTCCATCTTTTGTTTATTTTTTTAATATCTACCCCTAAGTTTGAAATGTTTACATAATCTACCCTATAACTTTTTTTCTCACTTTTCTATCCAAATACACTTTTCTCTAGAACCCTACCCTATATATATATACTCTCCTCAATTCCCTCGTCGACTTGACGGCTTGATTAATTTTATCCAAAGTTATCAAGAAAATTTTAGTTGACGAAACGCCAAATAAAAATGTCAACTAATTCCTTTCATGCGAATATTCTCCAACGTATTTTTGATAATATATATATATATATATATATATATATATATATATATATATATATATATATATATATATATATATATATATATATATATATATATATATATATATATATAGGGTGGGGTTATTATAAAAAAGGGTGTTATAATAAAAAGGATAGGAAGGAATCCAAGCCATTGGATCAAATTTGACCAGATTTGACCAGATCAAAAGTGGCGGTGGCATATTTGTAAATAAGTGAAACTTCAGTGGCAAATTTGTTATAGTGTATTTTATACACAAAACACACCCCATCATTATCTCAAACCATTCTGGATCTAGCTTTCTCTCTCTAAACACAATTTCTCACACTAGAAATTTACACACATCTTAATCACATTTATCTCCAATCAAATCATTACTACATCTTCTCATCATAAACACGATCTAATCACGATCATAATCTCGATCGAATCATAATCGTAAAACCTTCTAATCACGACCTAAGACGAATCTACTGCATCTTAAATGACCTTGTAAGTTGATTTATGAATCCTAATTTTGTTACTGGATCTTTTTGTTAGTTTTGATGTGCTAAAATATTGTTTTTTTTTTTTTTTATAAATTTAAGGTCGTTTTTTTAATATGATGAAGTAGACTTTCAAATCTGTTGAAGAGTGTGTGCATATGTATGCTTGTGTATATTTTCTTCTAGATCTGGAATAAAACGTAGAAAAAAGTAAATAAAAAACGTGTTTAAGAAAGTTGCATACAAGGTGTTTGATTAAATATCTCAACTAGACTTTATAACTGTGATGCATTAAATTTATATTGTGATGCAGTTGTTTTGAATATTGATGCAGTTGTATTTCATATTATAATGCTGTATCTTTTTATTTTAACTATGATGCAGTTGGTTATTTGTGTTTGTATGTTTGGTTATTTGTGTGATGCACTTGATTTTGTACTATGATGCAGTACGTGTTCAGTTTCCTAGTATAAGGATATATTAGGTTAAGCGTAGGTTGCGTTATGTTGGTAAATGTGTTTGTACATTTGGTTGTTTGTGTGATGCACTTGAAATTGAACTGAGATGCAGCATGTTTTAAGTTGCCACGTATGAGCATGAGTTAGGTTAAATGTAGTTTGTTTTAGCGCATCCTAGTGTATGTATTCTCTTAAATGTTTAATGCACTAAATATAAAATTAGTGAAACTTTGATGCACTGTATTACGAATTGTGATGCAATAGGTCCAGATTGTCGCGCGTATAGCTTTTAAGGGTGAATTAGATTAGGCGTAGGTGACATTATGTGTCGAAATGTGTTTGTTTGCGTGGTTGTATGAACGATGCAGTTGGTTTTGAACTGTAATGCAGTAGAACTTGAATTGGTGAATTTGTTTTGTACTAGTAAGTAGAACCTGAATTAGTGAATTTGTTATGTTTATATTAATTGCATCAGTTTGTTTATAAAATAGTGCATCCATTTAATAATCTATCTTGTTATTCACAGGTTAGCATGTTTGTAACAACTTGCCTAGGAAACGTCATGTAAAAGGCGACAATATGGGCAAGATTCTAAATCCTGAAAATGGAGTGAAGATCAACCTAATGTGTGAAAGAATTCAAGTATCAATGAGAGATATTTGAAGTGTTGTCATACGTTGAGGAATATTAATTGTTATTTCAAAACATTGTTGTAAATTCTATTGGATGTTTCAAATTTTTAGTTGTAATACTTTAGATTGCTGAATGTTTAATACTAAGTATTGTACCTCTTAATGAGCATAATGTTTGTTTAATATTAAGTAATTTTGTTTATTGTTGATTCTGAATAAGCATAGATGTAATAGATCATACTCTGTGATTCACTAAATTTTTCACTGTGATGCACTATATTGTTAACTATGATGCACAGAAAATACTAGTGCATCAAAGTGTATACAACTGGTGCATTATAGTGTATACAAGTAGTGCATCATAATGCATATATCAAGTGCATCTCAATGTAAAAATCTGGTGCATAACATTGTATATATTCACATAAATATAAAGAATTTTTTGAATTACAACAACTGAATCAAAAATATTAACAACAAGATGCCTTACATTTTGATGTAATAACAAATGTCTATGATGCAGTAACACAAACACTGTGACGCACTGAAAATAACACTTTTGTGCATTGAAAATAGCTCTTTTGGTGGATCTTGTTTCTTGGATGCTGAAAATGTCTACTTACAGGTCGTGGATTTATGGCCTCCCTTCTCTCCACATACACCATACATCCTTCTCTTGGAAAGTTATTCTGCATATACTTCATTTCTTGGCTTCATCCTTGAAAAACAACTAGATTTACTTTTATTAGCACCTGAATTATTTATTGTAATCTTATTGGGATCTTTGACACCGAACATCGAACTCATGACAACTTTCCCATTCTTTGGAACCGTTTGAATATTAATTTCAGCTTGTTTCAATAAATCTTTCATCTTGTCTTTCTAGATATGCATCTTCCTCAAGTCATATACCAAACGATCAATAATAGGCTTAAAAATACTGTGCAAATCTGTAACTTCATTATGTACCGCATCTGATGCACCAATGATTCTGGGAAGAGGAGATTTCGAAGGCTTCACATTCTATAACCAGCGTTTTTGTTAGTAGTTTCGAGGAAACTCATTTACATCACTCATCCTTAGAACATATAATGCATGACGACGTAAAAGCCATACGACTCATATCGATTATAGCTACATTGAACCTTAATCTCAGACTTACAAAATTCAACCTGCAAAAAAATGATACATTAACAGTGTGATGCACTTGATATAAAATTGTAATGCAGTACATTTAGATAATCTGATGCACTGGACATGACACTGTAATGCAGTACACTTGATATAAAATTGTAATGCAGTACATTCAGATAAAATTGTAAGCTTTTAGTTCTATATTTGCCACAAATAAAAACCTACTTCATCAACATTTCAGAACGACTGCATCACACATAAAACTACAGATATCAACTCGAAAAATGACCAACACAATTAAAAATTAACAGTTCATGCATCATAGTGTAAAATTAGTGCATTACAGTTATAAAATCTCACTGAGACATTTTATCAAACATATTGTGTGCAGGTTTCATAAACAACTTGTACACTTACTGCATCATAGTTTTATCTACTGTATCAGAATGAAAAACTACTAAAAGCAATAGAACATACACAAACAGATATATAAAATCATACACCACGAAATCACACATACAAAATCATCAAACATACAGTTTATCATCAAGATACACAAAACAAATAGAACTGATAAAATCAAGCGTTGTTAAATTTCAATCTTACTATCATTAACTGTAGATGATTCAATCGACATCTTCAAAATCGTTGTAGAATGAGGGTTACAAAATCAAATTGTTGAATTAAATTTAGTTATTTGATAATAACGAATGCAGATTATCGATTAACGATTAAATCATCGGCGGCAATGAATGGTTGTGGAAGGTGGTGGTGAACGGTGGGGAAGGTGATGGTAGTGAATGGTAGGGAACGTGGTGGTTGTGGTAATGTGAAAAACTGATGGTGGGAGGAGAAGTGAAGAAGATCTGAGGAAGAAAGATGGAAGATATAAGGTTTATATAGGGTTAGAGGTAAATGACGAAAATACCCATGTATGTATTAAATTAAGGGTGGGGCTAATTGGGACACATGGCGAGCTGTGGTGGCTTCCTACACTTTTTATTATAACACTCTTTTTATTTTAACCCAAACATATATATATATATATATATATATATATATATATATATATATATATATATATATATATATATTATGCATATTTTTTACTCAGAAACGAAGCCGCGAAAAACTAATTTTGGGCATGCGGCCCCCTTAATGTTTAAGGGGACCAGCAAGCCAAAATGGGCGACCCCCTTAATGTTTAAGGGGGCCGACCACTTTTTCCTCTCTCCCCGTTTTTCCTCTTGTTCCCTTTGCCAAACACTCCACTTTTTCATTCACTCTCCTTTTTCCTGCTGCTGTGAACGAACCAAAAACCCAAAAACATCAAAAATCCACTTTCAAATCACCAAATTAAGCTCGATTCGCAAGGGGCAAATACCTATAACACGATTAACAACAAGTATTGTAAGTTTTTCATAACACATTTCATCTAATTTCATCCAATTTTGGTCATAATCAAGATTAGGCATTTTGTTTCATAATTTTTTTTCTTTCAATTTCATTTCAATTAAGTCAAGGATTTCCATAACTAAATGCTCTCCATAGGATTAGAATGCATAATTAACTCTATAAACCAATAATCACAAACATTCTTATTGAAAATTTTTGAAAAATTTATACACTCCTTTTTGAATTTTTTTTACATTGTTGAATAATGCCATAAAGACTTGTTAAAACTAATTACATTGTGTTTTTACAACTTATTAATCATGAAAATATACTTTTCGATGCATTTAAAATAGTTTTGTATACGATAAGAGGATGTTTGGATTATGTCGAAAAATTGTCAAAATTAAGTCGATATAATTTTTACAACAAATTGTCAAGTTTATTAACACAAAACTAGTGATTTAGAGTCGTCAAGATATATAATTCATAGATATATATTGACATTTTAGTCATGAATTTTCTAAGAAAGGGAGCGTTTGGTTTAACTTAGAAAAATATATTTTTGAGTCAAAATCTACATTATCTTTTTCAAAACATATCACTTGCATAAGAAACTCGTAAGAAATAGCAAGTTATACAATCTAATGTATATCTAGCAAAATTTCAAGATATATTAAGATGTTTAAAGGGGCGTTTGGATTATCCCATAACTATTCGCTAAACATCATAAAATATATCTAAAACGAGTTAAAAATAAAAGTAATGAATATAGTAAACTACTTCTTAGGTTTAAGGTCTTAGAGTTGAAGTATGTTTACGTTCCACATATGTCATAACAACATATGCATTATATTTTAACGTTGACTTTATTTTTATTTTTATTTTATTGTTATCGTGTTTAGGTGAAAATGCCCAAAGTCATCACCGAAGATATTTCCCAAACCAAAAACTACATTCCAAAAGTCTCTCAACTTCCCACTGTCTCTCCTTCCATTGCACGTATCTATCGTCAAATCGAGGATAGAAACATTCATTAAGGACGTGTGGTAGATCAAGCCTATTATCAATCTGACTTCATTGATCGTTTATTCACAAATGTCCATTTCGAGCGTCTTTTCCAAATCAATGAACCCATCATCCCCCGTTTCATTCTCGACTTCTATAGCCAAGTCACGGTTCAAATCGATGAATTTGGTTCCATTCTCTTATTCTTCATGATCCAACATGAATTCATTACTCTCACTCTTGCACAATTTGATCAAATTCTCAAAATTCCTTTTACCGGTCAATCCGTATTCACCAACGAATGGGATCTTAGTGCTCTTCAACGTTGTCAACCAACTCATGGCTTCAAGTGTGTCATGAGCTTTGACGAAGTCGATAATTTGGATCAAGAACAGAAAGAGTCGCAGCCATACAGCAAGTCAAACGCACCCTTACTGTAATATTAAACGCACCCTCGTTGGGTTAAGTGGCTCGAGTACGTTGTGTTGGGCTTGGCCCAACATTTACCTCGACATATAGAGAAATACACCAATTGCTAGACCAAACAATTTTCAACTCATCCCACTTCTAAATTAACATAAACCCAAAACCCATTTTACCAAATACCCAACTGAGTTTTACCCATTTTGAAACTGGATATAGTCATCAGTGTGCAAAAATGAATTTGAAGCCAAAACTATTTAATATCCAAAAAAAATCTAATTCAAACTTATTATGTTTTCTAAGTGGTTAGAGATAGCCATGAGTTTGAAAGAAAAGAACAAACAATGACATAATGTATTTTACCCATTTCGGTAGGTCTCGATAACGTAAGGGTCAAACACAATAACGCTTCATATTTTGAGGATAGTTACGAGTTAGGCCCTACTTGCTCCTCGACTATCGGGTACAACCCGACTTGAGTGGAAGCACAAAGCAAGTGAAGCGATACCCCTTTGGCGAGGGTCGCATCACAGCCGAAAAGGACACACATAGTAAAAGAAATACACCGAAACTTATAAGCATGAACTCATTTTAAGCCAGTACGAAATTACATTTCTAAGGCCAATACTATTTACTCTTTGTTTTAGTTTTCTTGGTTTAACCTTCTCAAGTTTACCACACAAGACAAACATACAAAAAAGTATCATCTTTCTCTAATTTGTGGACTTAGGCTATTGATACCAAAAATCAAACAATTTCAAAACTAAAAAGATCCAAATCACATTGCAAGGTTTAGCAAAGTAAATAATAGGTTCATTATCCAAATAAAAATAAAATCAGTAACAAATCAAGATACTTAATAATCATAGAAACGTAACAGACTGATTACTAAATCGAATGAAACAAAACATCAAGAACATCTGAGATCCCTACAACAAGGTAGAGCCGATGACAAAGAAGATCGGGAAGAACACGAAACGAAAGCTCCAAACCGATTCCACAACAATCTTCCACACACCCTTGATTCTTTCACTTGTTCCCACCTTCAATCCGATTACAACACTTCTATTTTTGCTTTGATAATTTGATTGGGTGTGTGGAGCCTTGTGTGAAATCAGTTGGGTTATAAAATGAATAATAAGAGGGGTTTGATTCCTCCTCCTTGGGCATCAGTCGATTGGTAGCTAAAAAGGGTAGTCGTCCCCCCCCCCCCCACGCTTTATCTGAAATCGCTGATTTCATTAGGAGACAAAGATTTTGAAGCTTGTTGTGACCACCTGGTGGTTATACTGAGAAGAAAAAGAGAGGAGGCAACACTTGGATCGGATCTGGGTCTGAATTGATTGTGATGTTTTTGTTGTCTCAAGTTTCTTGGTTGTATCGACATAGAGGGAGAGGAGGGTAAGATATGATGTAATGTAGGGATAGAGAGTGGGGTGGGTCGGTTTTGTTTGACTATCCAAAGGACGATTTTGTAGTTACTCTTATTTTTAATTTCCTCCTCTTTTGTTTTATATACATGATTGATGCTAAGCCGTCAACCACGGATGTGGTCAAGATGGTCAAACAGCCTAGAGTCAATGCTCCGCGGAATATAGTGTTTCCCCGGGTCGTTATGTCCCGACGAGGTGTGGAAGGTTATCAAACGGCTTCGTGATCGGGTGAATTTGGACAGGAAAGGGGTTTGAGATTGGTTTGAACTAAGGAATCTACAAGAGAATAGCTTAAATAAGCTATATAAACAAGACTGGAAAGTTTGAAAACCCAGAAACGTTTAAAACTTAAAAACGCGTACGTTCACGTTTTAAATAACATAAACGTACGAAATAAAAAGTGAAAACTGAAATCTGAAAACACCCAGGGGGTGAAAATGACTTTTTTACAAACTATAAGGTAAAAGAAAATTTTTAGAAAATTAAAATTAATTTTTACACTATTTAATTATCTAATATTAATTAAATACTATTTAATACTTATTATTAATATTTAAAACACTTAAATATAATACAATATTAATTAAATACTAAAAAGGTAAAAATAAAATTTCTAAAATTATAAAATAACTAAAAATAAGTTTTAAAAATAAAAATATGTATTTTTGTCTTTTTGTGCTTTTTCTATTAATTAATTACTAATTAATTATTAATTATCTAATTAAACTATTTTAAATTAAGAAAAATAGAAAATGAATAGTAAAAATTACAAGAAAATTTCTAAAATTATTTTACATTATATAAAAGCTAGGAAAAATATAAAAACTAGGTTTTACTTAATAAACACTAATTATGCTATTTAAAACTAATTATTAATTAATTATTAATAAAACTAAGATTAATTCTAATAAATACTAAATGATAAAATAAAAATCTGAGAAAATTATTAAAAATACTTTAATATAATAGGAATTTAAGAAAAATATAAAATAGCTAAGTACTTAATAAAAATTTAAAAATGAAAAATAAAATTTAAATAAGATTAAATAGAAACTGTCACTTAAAAATTAAATTAACTTTTTTGGATTTTTCTTTTGGAAACTTATTTTACAAATAAAAACAACAAACTTTTATGAAAACAACTTTCTCAAAACTCAAAAATGAGTAAAATGGACACTAAAAGGGCTAAAAGTTGACTTTAATTGACTTTTTCTAGTTTTAGCCTCTGTGGGGCCCACAAGGGTGGAAATTGATAAAAACTACTGAAATGGACTAATTGGAACTAGTAATAACAAGGTTGAAGCTCAGAATAAGCAAATGAGTCAAAAGACTCACTTTTGACCCATGCTAGAACTAGAGAAATGGACAGATTTTGGAGCTAAATCAGGGGACCCACAAGGGGATTGGGGGCACAAAATTGCTAGAAATCTGTAAAGGGCCAGGTGGGGGATCTAATGAACTAAAGGGGAAGGTGTGGGGCCCACTTATGTGGTCTGTGGGACCTACAGAACAGGTGTGGTTGGGCAGCTGCAGCTGCTACAGTGCACGAACCAGAAACACAGCAGCAGCAGTGCTGCAACAAGCCCAAAGACGGCTTAATTATTAGCACTCAACAAGCCGTACATGCAAAGCCAACCCTTGATTTCTGATAACTACCTAGGGGAGAGTCTAAATTAACAAGAATCTCACTAGTTCACCAAGAGTTGAGCTATTTATGAGCACTTGAAACCTAGCTCAAAACTGAGAAACAGGGCAACCTTTTTAGCAGTCATCCATCTTTGAGACCACTTCTAATTTAGCAAAACAATTCCAAATTCTAGTTTTCTTTTTGAGATTTACACACAAGCTAGTGAATTTTTCAAATCAGCAAACCAAATTCATTTTCATTAACTAACAAACTCTAGAAACTGATTTGAAATGGGGTGCAAAAACTGAGTAAGTAAACTTCGACTTTTCAAAAATTGTGGCAACTCAGACTTTTATGAATCTTAATCCTCCCTAAATGATTATAAATGATACCTTAACCTAAATTAAGACTAAACTAAACAATCTTATCAAGATATGAGACGATTTGATGAATGTGGGGTCTTAAATCCCAACAGTCCCACTGTTATGCAAAATATAGTCCAACTTTGAATTTTAACTTGAAACCTACCAATGTGATGCTCAATCTACTCTAAGTGGATACTAATAATGAAGTTTCAATAAGTGTTTCCTACTGAAAAGCTTATGAGGTCAGTAGATTGCTCAAATCCAAACACCCCTTGATTGACTGTTTTTAACAAATTAATGAAGTAAATTGAAGGACTGTGACCATGATCAGAAAATCAAGCTTATACTAACATGTAACAAGCATAAATGGACTAGAATAAACAACAAACAATAAACTTAGCTAAGAATAACATATAATGCATAGAAATGGAAAAATTCCTTACAATATATCCAAGCTCAGAACTAGGCTGAACCAAAAACTTAAACCACAATCCTATGGTTTCCCTTGAAACACTAAACCATGCCACATCCACTCTCTTTTTCTGCTTCAAGATTGGAGACCACCAAATTTTCTATTTTATTTGTTTTTCTTTATATATATTTTTTTATTTTTGATTAAACTGAAAATCAAACTGGAACTTGAATTTTACTAAACTGGAAATTAGATTAATTAAGAGTACACAAATTACAAATGAAGTTCTTAACAGAAAATTAACAATTACAATAATTTTGAAAGTAACTAAAATTAAACTAAAGCTATATTACACTAACTAACCCACTCTCTCAGCTCCTTTCTCCTCCTTTTTATATTGACCCATTAGGGTTTCCTATACCCACTTGAGCTTTCCCACTTGTTTCTGGGACCATTGGATAACTGCAATTTGATTTTGGCCATTGAGCAATTTGGCGCCAAACTCTCTTTTGGATTTTTCTTCTTGGTTATTGGTGCCAGGGGTGTAATCTTGGCTTGTAGTTGTTTGGAGGGATAAGGTGTAGAGGGGTTGAGTGAGGCAGTGGTAGTGATGAGTGGATAGGTGATGATGGAGTTGCAGGGATTGGTTTTGGAGGGGAGTGATGTGGAGTCAAAGGGTTTGACTGGGAATTATAAAAACGGGGTAAATATTTAAGGGAGGTGGGCTTGTGAAGGATGTTGGGCCAAGGAAGGTTGGAGTGGGCTGTTGGTGTAATAGGATTGGGGTTGGGTTTGTATTTGGTTTTGGTTTTGGATTGTTTTAATATCAAGGATCCGTATGGTGTTGTAATTTTACACAAGGACCATAAATGAATTTCCACCAAACACGAGGGGCCAAAGTTGTAATTATGCCAAAATATCACAAAGGACCATTCATGCATAGATTAAATATCCAAAACCCATTTTTACAATTTTTGTACTTTTCAAAATTTCCAGGGACCATTTATGTCAATTTTCAAAATCCGGGGACTAAAATTGTAAATTTTCCAAACTTTTCACCCAAAGTCCGTTTTTGATCACTTTTGAATTTTTAAGGACTTGGGTTGACTTTTCTTTCAAAATGAATACGTAGGGACTATTTTTGACAAATTTAGAAACTTGGGGGACTGAAACTGCCAATATTGCAAACTTTGATCGTTTTTCGTTTGTTTTTGCTCGTTTTGCATCTAAAACATATAAAACACAATTTTGAAATATTTCTAGTATTTTGATGCATTTCTAAGTGTTTTTGTATGTTTTGCAGTTCAGATTAGACCAAAAATGATGAGTGTTTGAGCACTCATCAATACATTTGGTATTTATTTTGTATATTCACTTTTGAGTATTAACTTTTGTATACTATGTAATATAAGTCGAGACGAAAGAAAAGTGTATAAGTATTGTGATGTAAGTTATGTAACGGTTGTGAGTTTTGCAACACTCACGGATATTCAAACATATTCCAAGTTTTTGTTGGGTTCCGTTTTGTTATAGACGAAACCTCGGGTAGTCGTGAATACTACCCTTGTTGTTTCCAAATATGTTTTATAATAAAAATTATACAACGTCCTTTCTCAGCTTTGACTTCAACGAGTGTGAGTTTTTGACTTACTAAATTAGTGTTGGTACACGTGTCGTGTTTGGTGTGAGATAACCTCTCGTGTGTGATCAATGATGATCAGTAACAGATAGAAAATGACATAATCACATTTTCTGATAAAATAGTCAGTGAGGTGAGTTACTGTAAGCTACAGTGTTCGGGTTTGTTCTCCCGAAATAGTTATGCAAGCTTATGAATGCTTGATAAAACAGTTATGTAATAATAAATTAACATTTATAATTAAGATATAGGTCGAAAATTTACCGTTTGTCACATCCTCCCTGCCTTAGAAGGAAAGCCATCCTCGACTTTCACTTAGAATTACTCGATAGATTTGAGAAAAGGTGTGGGTATTTACATTTGATCTCGTCCTCACGCTCCCACGTGTATTCGAAACCTCTTCGAGGGTCCCAACGGGACTTGACGGTTGAAATGTGGTTTTTCTTAAGTGTGACCTCTCGGTCCATGATTTCAATGTGAACAATCTTCTCGTCGCAGATGCTAATGACACGGTACTTGGATACCCAATCAATACTATTGATGACATTGGGGCATCCAAGTGACACTTGCATGGAGTCGATGTTGAATGAGTAGTTTAGGAAGTTTTTAGAGAACAATATTGAAGGATGGTGTTGGTTGCTACTAACAATCAGTTGGTTGATTTAATAGTGTACTCAGTATCCAGTGTATGATTAAGGAATTGGATGTAGTCGTCGTAACGGCTGATATAGATGCTTTCAAGTGGAAGTATATTTTGGTCACACGCGGGGTTATGAGTTATCCGATAGTTATCGAATCCGGAGGTTGTCTATTTGACGGTAAGATTCTTCAAAATTGAAGTAACAAAAGGAAGTGAGGTGTTATAGGGTTTTCGTACAAAATCCTAAGGTCGTAATCATAGGTAATCCCGTTAATTATGGCTAGGCTCTTCGGTAGATTGCTTCATGATGGCTAGTGGTGTAGTTTATCCGTTTGGTTTGGAATAAGATGAGAGACAAGGCTGAATTGATATGACAAGGTTGTGTAGAATTTTGTCTGGTTACTGTGTTTACTAGTAGGAATGCCCATAAGTTGCACTTCTTTCGCGTACTCACATGAGTTTGGGATTTTCAAAAATAGAAGTAGCAAATTTGATAAGAATTTAGGGTAACCATCCCTAGCATAGCATGATCCTACCTGAATTATACATAGGTGATCAGGCTTTGTATAATTAAGGTCTAATGATGCAATGCTGAGTTTTGTTGAAATAAAGTATCGGTTATTCGATTTGTGGGGTTACAGCATAATATACTTCTGGAAGAGGTAAACAGTACACACGGTGATTGTAGAATAATTTATAAACTATTTGTGAAACGGTTTGTAGAGTGATAGCAGCTCAATTTATGGTTTTATAAATCAGTAGCTAAGGTAGCTCTCAGAAGCAAAATAATTTATCAGACGATAGTAAAACTTGTAGGGTGTTTGCAACGTAGTTTACAATGTGTTAATAAAAACATTTGTTGGTCTATAAAATGGTAGTAAGGTAGCAGATTTGGTTTATTATGTTGAAATAAAATAGTCTGTAAAATGATCAGCAACACAGTTTATATGGTAATAGGAAAAACACTTTATTATTTGCAAGATAGTAGAAAAGTTGTAGTTTGTTTTGTGATTAAATAGTTTCATAGGATATTAACAAAATGGTTTGTGAGATAATTGCAAAATAGTTTGTAGAGTGATACCAACATAGTTTATTATTTTATGAGATAATGACTAAAGAAGCTCATAGGAGAGCAAAATAATTTATATGGTGATAGTAAAACTAGTAGGATGATTTTAATGTAGTTTACAAAATGATAGTGAAGCCATTTGTCTACAAAAGAAAACAAGCGGTGAGATTTCGTAGGAGGTAAAGAGAAGTCATCACATGAACGAATAATATTACAATGGAGTGTGAAGAAAAAAAATCTCAATCAAGATAGTCAAGCAACCGAATGAGGTACGAAATGAGCTTGTTATAGATTAAAAGTCGGTTACAAGGTCTGAAAATTACAAGCTTCACGATAATATCCTACACTTACTGAGGACTCCTGAGTTAAGTGAAATACAACAACTACCGATCATATCTAAGACTGGTCCCTGGTCCTGTCCAGGTGCTGGAACCTAAAAGCATGCTCCCCAAGCTGTGCCTTGATCTCAACAAGGCGAGTCCTCAATGCTAAGTTCTCCCTGCGGTGTGCCTGATCAGCCCTCAACAAAGCTGCAACCTGGGCCTCGAGGATCATTATCCTCCTATGCATCACCTGAGCTGCCTCTCGGGCCACAACCTGTGTCTGCTCAAGTGGCCACCCAAATCAAGGATATCTCAACTGTTGGAGTGTGTCCTAGCATAGAGTCTGCTGAAGTCGTCCTCATACTGATCAAAACGAGCTGGCTGTAAATCGTCAAGTTGGTCAGAGTGAAGACCTAGTATGCTAGTCTGCAAATCCAGCTGAGTCTGAATATGTGAGATAACATTGGTCTCTGTAGCAGCTGGTGGTGCCACTGGGAGTGGAGAATCTGGAGGCACAAAAGATGGTGATGAGGGCACATAATCTGGAATCCCAATAGCAGTAGTGTGGCTGCTCATACACGGTATTTCCTTCAATCCCGAGTCATTCTCTGGATCCTCTGTTGAGTAAGAGTCATCGGCCCTCCTGAGCCTCTGGCGTTGAGGTGAGCGGGTAGGTGAATGTGGTGATAAGATGGGTGGTGGTGATACTGGGGTAGTAGTGGTGCCCATGTAGGTGCATAGGGACCTACGGCGGGATGGGGGTGACAGGAGAGTGTGAGCAGGGCTCTGGGTACCCTCAGCAGTGTGGGATGATGGTCTGGTAGGTGGGCGTATGGTTATGCGTATAGCACGGCGAGGAATAGTAGGAGAAACATGAGTGACTGGTGTGGTATGAGTATGTGGTGGTGATGGTGATGTGCTAGTAAGCAAAATGTCTTCGGTGTTGTCGGCGGGAGGCATGGTCTGTGACAAATACGGTAAGTATGTATAAGTATAGGGAAAATAGTCACAGTAAATAGTGTAGGTTAAATATGTATAAGTATACATAAAATACTTATAGTACATGCATTAAAGTAATATTTACGAGGACATAATGCATAGATAAAACAAGTAAACAACAAGTAAATTGGCAAGCAAGGCAGGCAGGCAAGTGGCAGTCATAGGGACTTGTTTTTGTAAAAAGCGGTTATAGTTTAGGGTTTATATGTACCTAGTTCTCTATAACCTTGGCTCTGATACCAATCTGTAACACCCCCAATATCGGGTCCAGCGGAAGCATACTTGTCACTGGGGTGCTACTAAATTGGAATCACAACATAAGGAAATAAAGAACGGAATACATATTCCGTTAAAATACAATAAGTTCAATAAAATCGCATTTACAGCAACGTTTTTAAGATTAATAGATAAGCCCAAAGTCTAGTGGTCCCAATAAAACAAGTCAAAGTCAATGTGTGAAAACACTTCGGAGAATAGTTACGACCATTGCCTTGCCAAGCCTTGCCAATAATAAACAACTCAAACACCTGAGAAAAACATGCTAAAAGTCAGCGAAAAGCTGGTGAGTCTATAGGTTTAAAGCAATAAAATCTGTAGTTTGGACCAGGAGTTTAGCATATGAGCATTACAACGCATATAATGTCATAAAAAAATAGTCTATTACGTTAGCGCTAAGTTCATGCAACCGAAGCTATAACAGTGTGCATACTCAAAGAGTATGTAATCATAAAATGGGCCCGGCAAGTGTTTATCCCAGACACTTGTGTTTCGACATGGTATACATTCACGTTTGCCTATCCGGTCAAACCGAACGGCGGAGTTACCCCCAATAGATCTATTTATAACATTTGCGCTTCCTAGCAGGAATTAACGGTTCATGAGATGGGCATAATTTGGGACATAACAGAGCTTAGGCTAATCCACGTAATAGCATAAATAACAGTGTTTGGTCCATAAAATAGTTTTGCATGTTTCTCACCCCAATAAAAACAATTATAAAAGAGTGGGGCTATAAACTCACATCAGTAGAGTATGCAGTCAGGTAGTGAAATAAATCAGATAGTCTTCGGTACCAACACGCGACCTAGATTAGTAAGGCATGATTTAGTTCATAGTTTAAGTTTAAAACTCAAGAAGTTAAAATAAACTCAAAGTTTTAAAGTGTTGTGCTATGGTTTCTTGTGTGGCAGCGTTTAAGTTTGAAAACTGTTTTCTATATATTTGCGTATTGGCTCTTGGAAGTGTATAAGCACACAAAGAATAAGGTATCGAAGACGAGGTGTGAGGAAATAATCACGAATAATAACGTTAAGTGTATATAACGACAAGTACTTGCTAAAAAAATATACGAAGGCAAGGACGGAAGATAATCGTTGATAATTTTGAGCGTTGTCGGAAAAAATGTGAAAAAGTGTTTATATATAATTAAGTGATAAGAAAAAATGGGCATGACTTATGCATATATGTTGATTTCTTGTGGAAATTATAATTACAAAAATATAAGTTTAAGAAAAAGGCCGTTTTATGATTTCATAAAAACTTAAGTTGGTCGTTATATCACTATTTTGATTTAAACTTATAACTTTTGTGTGTATCGTGTTTGAGTTTTATTTTTGAAACTTGTGTATATATATAGTCATATGGCTTCAAGTGTGTCGTGACCTTTGACGAAGTCGATAATTTGGATCAAGAACAGAAAGAGTCGCAGCCATACAGCAAGTTAAACGCACCCTTACATTTACCTCGACACACAGAGAAATACACAGAGAAATATTAAACGTACCCTTGTGGGTTAAGTGGCTCGAGTGGGTTGTGTTGGGCTTGGCCCAACATTTACCTCGACACACAGAGAAATACACCAATTGCTAGACCAAACAATTTTCAACTCATCCCACTTCTAAATTAACATAAACCCAAAACCCATTTTACCAAATACCCAACTGAGTTTTACCCATTTTGAAAATGGATAAAGTCTTCAGTGTGCAAAAATGAATTTGAAGCCAAAACTATTTAATATCCAAAAAAAATCTAATTCAAACTTATTATGTTTTCTGAGTGGTTAGAGATAGCCATGAGTGTGAAAGAAAAGAACAAACAATGACATAATGTATTTTACCCATTTCGGTAGGTCTCGATAACGTAAGGGTCAAGCACAATAATGCTTCATATTTTGAGGATAGTTACGAGTTAGGCCCTACTTGCTCCTCGACTATCGGGTACAACCCGACTTGAGTGGAAGCACAAAGCAAGTGAAGCGATACCCCTTTGGCGAGGGTCGCATCACAGCCGAAAAGGACACACATAGTAAAAGAAATACGCCGTAACTTATAAGCATGAACTCGTTTTAAGCCAGTGCGAAATTACACTTCTAAGGCCAATACTATTTACTCTTTGTTTTAGTTTTCTTGGTTTAACCTTCTCAAGTTTACCACACAAGACAAACATACAAAAAAGTATCATCTTTCTCTGATTTGTGGACTTAGGCTATTGATACCAAAAATCAAACAATTTCACAACTAAAGAGATCCAAATCACATTGCAAGTTTTAACAAAGTAAATAATAGGTTCATTATCCAAATAAAAATAAAATTAGTAACAAATCAAGATTCTTAATAATCATAGAAACGTAACAGGCTGATTACTAAATCGAATGAAACAAAACATCAAGAACATCTGAGATCCTTACAACAAGGTAGAGCCGATGACAAAGAAGATCGGGAAGAACACGAAATGAAAGCTCCAAACCGATTCCACAACAATCTTCCACACACCCTTGATTCTTTCACTTGTTCCCACCTTCAATCCGATTACAACACTTCTATTTTTGCTTTGATAATTTGATTGGGTGTGTGGAGCCTTGTGTGAAATTAGTTGGGTTATAAAATGAATAATAAAAGGGGTTTGATTCCTCCTCCTTGGGCATCAATCGATTGGTAGCTAAAAAGGGTAGTCGTCCCCCCCCCCCCCCCCACGCTTTATCTGAAATCGCTGATTTCATTAGGAGACAAAGATTTTGAAGCTTGTTGTGACCACCTGGTGGTTATACTGAGAAGAAAAAAAGGGGAGGCAGCACTTGGATCGGATCTGGGTCTGAATTGATTGTGATGTTTTTGTTGTCTCAAGTTTCTTGGTTGTATCAATATAGAGGGAGAGGAGGGTAAGATATGATGTAATGTAGGGATAGAGAGTGGGGTGGGTCGGTTTTTTTTTACTATCCAAAGGACGATTTTGTAGTTACTCTTATTTTTAATTTCCTCCTCTTTTGTTTTATATACATTTGGTATTTATTTTGTATATTCACTTTTGAGTATTAACTTTTGTATACTATGTAATATAAGTTGAGACGAAAGAAAAGTGTATAAGTATTGTGATGTACGTTATGTAACGGTTCTGAGTTTTGCAACAATCACGGATATTCAAACATATTCCAAGTTTTTGTTGGGTTCCGTTTTGTTATAGACGAAACCTCGGGTAGTCGTGAATACTACCCTTGTTGTTTCCAAATATGTTTTATAATAAAAATTATACAACATCCTTTCTCAGCTTTGACTTCAACGAGTGTGAGTTTTTGCCTTACTAAATTAGTGTTGGTACACGTGTCGTGTTTGGTGCGAGATAACCTCTCGTGTGTGATCAATGATGATCAGTAACAGATAGAAAATGACATAATCACATTTTCTGATAAAATAGTCAGTGAGGTGAGTTACTGTAAGCTACAGTGTGCGGGTTTGTTCTCCCGAAATAGTTGTGCAAGCTTATGAATGCTTGATAAAACAGTTATGTAATAATAAATTAACATTTATTATTAAGATATAGGTTGAAAATTTACCGTTTGTCACATTCTTCTTCACAACATTACTTCTACTTAACTCAATTACAAGCCCACCTAAATCTACTTACAACAAGCACAACACAACTTTACAAGTGATCTACACAATCTACAAAACTAATCTACAATACTTCTTGATTTGATATTGAAGGAGTATTCTTCTCTTGCACTTTGAGTGATGAGGGATTGGATCACTTGAAATAAAGACTTATAATCTTATGATCAAAAGATTTATAAGGATGTTTAGAAAGGATTTGAACTGAAAATTTTAGTGCAAAAGGTAAGGAAAAATAGCAGAAATGAACCTATATTTATAGGCAACCATGATGGATCTAAATACACACTTGTTGATATGTATTATAATGATACTTCAAATGATACTAACAAGTATGCGGAATCTACTTGCTAATACTTAGAATGTATGATTGCGAGTTGTATATGAATGAACACAGAAAGTATAACCAAACTCTTAGCTCCAATATTATTAGAATAATAATACGAGTGATCTTAGTATCACTAGGTTTTACAACTTGAAGCTCTAAGGAAAACGTATGTTAAACCATAACCTAGTATCTCCTTTTATAGCACAAGGAGTCCTCTTCTACAAGACACGTATAATACTAATAGAATAAGATATACACAAAATCTATTCTATATTTATCTTCTACACGTTTCCTAACAATTATCCTCCAGCAGCGGTAATGATATGTACTAGCAGTGGTAATGTGTTTCCACTGCTAGTGCATTCTCCAGCAGTTGTAAGTTTCATACTAGCCGTGGTAACTGTTAATGTAATTCCCAACAATCCTCCCCTAAACTTATGATTCTTTATCAAATCAATAAGTTTCTTCAAATAGTCAGCATCTGTGAGAATATGGGAATTCTTCCAAACACTTCATTTTTTTCTTAAAGCTTGCATAGCTCTAGAACACTGATCTTGTATCTTCTGAATCAAAGCTCTAACTTTTTCCGTGTCTTCATGAACTCTCAACCTTGATGTCAACATTGCAGTGAGAGTTACTGCTCTAAGTGGATATTCCTTCTCAGCAAACATGAATACATCCACTCCAGCTTTTGTAGAAACATGATGAACCTCACATGAATCATAGTATGACCATGTGATATGCAAATCTTTAGCTTGAAACTTCCAGTAACTGTCTTTAAGATCTGGTTCATAGAGTCTTCTCAAATCAACCCATAACTGCATTTCTTTCATATCTTTGAGAGTATCAGCCTTGAATCTTTCATCGACTAACTTCCAAAGCATATCAAGATCATCTTTGTCACAAGCTTTAATAAGATCTTCAAATTGAATGAAGGATGAAGTTTATCCTCCTAATCTTGTTATCTTCCATGTTGGAGCAAAATTCTTTGTTGTGTAAACTTCCCAATCAATAATTGGATGCCTTGCTTGTATAGGATCTGGGTAGAAATCTTATTCTTCTATTACCTTCATGGTACTCATATGATCTTTTGTAGGTTTCTCAGATTGAGATTCCTTTTCTTGAACAAGCTTAGTCTTTTTAATGACATTCTCTTCAGAAGTTGTAGCTTTCCTTTTAGGTAATCTTCTTTCTTCTTCAAAATTAATAGGAATAAAATCACTATCTTGTCTTTTTAGCCTGTAATAGATCCCTTCAATCCTATCATGAGACATGCCTTTAAAATTAGACATTTTCCAAGTCCTAACATGACAGCAATAAGTCTTCATCTCTGCAATCACTTGTGCCTTTGTTGGTTGTCTTTTCTTCTTTTGACCTTTTCTGACTTTTCCAATAACCTCATCAAGTGCTTGTTGATTCTTCATTTTAATAAAATCAACTAATTGAGCTGTTCTATGGTCTTCTGTCAAAGTCTTGTTAGCAACAAGCTCAATTGCATTTCTCTTAACTACTGGATCATTGGCAATCATATAATCAATCTCTTCTTCAGTGGGAACATATGTAAACATTGGAGGTTTGTCTTTTAGCACTGTTGGTGGAACAACAAAAATTGGTTCTTCAATCACTGTTTCCAACTTATTCAATCTCTTAGCCTCCATAAAACTTGCAATTTCTTCCTCATCTTGTCTTTTCTTCTTTGCAATATCATCTTCCTCTAATTTCCTTGAAAGTTCGGCATCATAATTGATCTGAGCTTGTTCCCTTCTAGAAATTTTCCTTTGTTGCACATGATCTTCACTAGTCATAATTCCCTTTCCTTTCTCTGCTCTCATTCTTGCAGCTGCTTCTTCTGCAGTGGTAACATTTTCTTCTGCAGTGGTAACCTTTTGACTATCAGTGGTAACCAAAAACTCAGCAGTGGAAATATTTTCAGGAACTACAATTGTTTCATCAATCTTCAACTCTGCAGTGCCCTAATCAAAATCAGCATCAAAACCATAATCATCTCCAAAATCAATCTTCCTCCCCTTAGTATCAGCATTTGTTTTCCTCCCCTATTTGGAAGAATCTCCCAAATCTTCACTAAAAGCTTCTGAGGAACCATCTTGAGGTGAGGATGAAGATGAAAACACAATTTTGGCAGACCTTTTATTCTTTAATTCCTTAAACTCTTCCTGTAAGCTCTTAATCTCTGCCTTCAAGTGATCAAGCTCTGTGGCATGAGTTTGCTTTGTCTGTGCCAGATCTTTCTCCAGAGCTTTAACCTGGTTGACTAAATTGGTACAAAGTTCCATCAATTCATTAGGTGGCACACTGCCCTGAACACTTCCAACTGTGTTACCTGTTGGGATAGGTGAATCATAGGGCATGGATTCAGGCCCTTCTCTAGTTGGACTAGATTGAAGCCCAAAACCACCACTGCTTGTGCCTAAACCATAGGGTTCAAACTCAGGCAATGTTGAGATGGGAGGAGTTGGTTGTTTTTGCCTCCTCTCATAAGTGTGAGGTACAGCAGGGGTGTATTGAATGGTTGGAACAACAATAGAGGGTGTGTGATGGGATACAACTGGGATTGTTGCATCTTCACCCTGTACCTGTGAAATCTTTGAAAGCATTTCAGGAAAAAGTGGTTTAACCTCCCCATTCCAAAGTGCTAAAGCCTTAGTCATATTTTGCAAAAACTTTTTGCTTAAGACAGGGGGTTGGATAAACTCTTTTGTGGGTTTGCAGTGGAAATTTATTTAACACTGCTTGCACAAACCTTGGATACATCAAAAATTTATATGAACTCTTTACATTGCCTTTCATGTTATCAAAAATAAACTTTGAAAAATTGAAAGTTCTATTTGTGGCTAAACAAACCAAAGCATATGCCATGGTTGAACTAAATTGTTCATAAGAGGTTTGCTTAGGACTTAGACAATGTAAAAGAGCATGAATGAAAAACCTCCAATGGGGACAAAAACATCCTTTCTTGAAAGTAACCTTTTTATCAGATGTGTCATACCCCATTGTGGAAATATGTTTATGAATGTCTGAATTAGGTAATGTGATGATACCATTGAGATCATCCAATTGGAGAATTCTCCTCAAGGATGACTCAGTAACATCAATTGTTACCTCATCCACTATGGCTCTAAGAGTTTCCACATATTCATGTGTGTCTCCCTGTTCAATAGTTATGGACTCCATAGTGTTCCAGAATTGTTTGATATGAGAAACATAGATTGTGGGATTGACAGTTAAAGCATACCTAATATGGGTAGTGTTGAGAAAATCCACAATCTGATGAAAAACAGGGCCACTCTTTTCGTTTGACTTTTGTAAGTAGGCCACTTGGTTGTGCTCATCTGCAAAATTGAGTGTCACCATTGTTTTTATGAGAAGAGAATAGTTTGTGTTAGTAGGAATTGATTATTGAACCAGCCGATTGAGATGAAAATATATATACAGTTAGGGTTTGAGAATATCACGCAAGAAAGATTATCTTTTAAGAATTTTTCTCCAAGAAAAGAATAAATTAAATTTGGAAAGAAGATAATCTTCTAAAAATTACCCTACATATACGGACAAATAGTTATCTCTCAACGGCTAGTAAAAATTTCATTACTGACACAACAGTTGTAACGGCTAGTTGACCAGTGGTAAAAATTACACTTGCAGTGGTAACTTAGAACTTTCAGTGGTAAACATCATAAAAGCAGTGGTAATTTTTTTTTATAAAAAAGACTGCTTTTACCATAGTTTTTAGCAAACTACCAGCTATCAACGGATTTGATATGTCTTTACCATGAGCCGTTTGCTATGGACTAGCCAACTCTTCATCACTTGGAATATGGTGAGTTAATGACCATATAGTTTTTGGTAAACTATCAACCATAAACAGATTTGATTAGTCTTTACTAGTAGCCGTTTGCTCTGGACTAGTTGATTCTTATGTTGATCAGACATGGTGAATCAAAAACCATTTGTTGTGTGTCTGAGATACACACCTTATAACTCCAATCATTCAACAAATATTGGTTGTTTTCTGCAACATTCATAACCAATACTATTTAGCCCAAAGTAACTTTTTGACTAAGTTACTATTCAAAAATATCTTTTTCAAAGTCAACCCGATTAAGTAAATTATATCCAAATTTACTTCTCCAACCTACCAAAACAGATAAGAGTTAATAACCCTCTTAATTAACCCTTGGCCTTGACTTTGCTTATAAAAAGGGCTTAAAACAACACAAATCTTCATCAAACTTGCTTTTCAACATCACAAACCCTAAAATCATAAGTAATTCCCCAAACATAATAGACATCTCTTCTAATTCATCTTCAGAAGAGACAACGTACATGGCTTCTGAGTCATCCTCAGAACAATCAGGATGGGCAAATTACTTTCCACCTTATGCATCAAGCTCTTCAACCATGAAGTCAACTAAAAAGAGATCAACACCTGCTCCATCATTGGAATTCTATTCAAGTTCTTCTTCAGAGGATGATAATGATCCATCCTTCACCTTGTCCAAGGAGCTTCCAAAAGCACTTACTGCAGCCCTGGAGTCAGCCATGATGAATATGAAGTGGCCTGCACCAAAGAAACCTGCAGGATTCCTCAGACCTCCAAAATAAGTATTGGGTCTTGCTTGTCCAAGAAAGCAACTTTCTTTTGATAACAAGAGGAAGACAGCTTCTAAGTCCAAGCATGACTATGAAGGCAAAGGCAAGAAGCCCATGGAGTAGCTTGTTGGAAGTGTAGGGTGTTAGGATGAGTAGCTTTTGTGTTTTGTGATTTGGTTGTAATGTTTTACTCTCTGTTTGATGTACTTTGTTTCCTCTGAATGAATGAATGAAAGTACTATGTCCTTTTATTTTACCACTGAGAAAGCAAAAACTTTCCACTGTTTGTATGTTTGGTTTCCACTGTTGGCTAAATCTTCTGCATAAAAGTTAGTAGAAAACCATACAAACATATACAAACAATATTAGTACCTAAAATCTATCCTGCAACACTAAAAGTCATTAGACATCAAAGTTTTATGGATTGAGCATGCCAATACCTGTTACCAAGTACTGAAACCTACTCACATCAAGCCCTTTTGTTAATAAATCAGCATAGTTGTCATCAGTGTGAATTTTGACAACTTGAATGAGCTTTTTCTCAAAACAATCTCTGATAAAATGATGTCTAATCTCTATATGTTTAGTTTTAGTGTGTTGCACAGGATTTTTAATAATGCAAATGGTACTACTATTGTCTATATATATTATGGTGTTCAAGAAATTGTACCCATAGTCCAACAATTGATTCTGAAGCCATAAGACCTGAGCACAACAGCTTGCAGCAGCTACATATTCTGCTTCAGTTGTTGAAGTAGCCACCATTGTCTGTTTCTTGCATTGCCATGACACCAATCTACATCCAAGAAATTGACAGCCTCCTGTGGTTGATCTTTTATCCAAACTTGCACCAGCATAGTCACTATCTGAATATGTGACTAGCTCCATAGGAGAATCTCTTGGGTACCACAATCCTAGATTAGGATATGTCTTCAAATATCTAAAAATCTTCTCCACAGCAGTCAAGTGAGATGTTTTAGGATTAACTTGAAATCTTGCACAAGCACACACAGCAAACATGATATCTGGTCTTGATGAAGTAAGATACATCAAGGAACCAATCATTGATCTATAAGTGTGCACATCCACTTCTGCTCCACTAGCATTCTTCAAGAGTAGATGAGTAGTCTTATCAGCAGGGGTATTTGAAGACTTTGCATCAGTATAGTTGAACTTCCTTAATATCTCAGTCACATATTTATCTTGACTGATAAAGATGCCTTCTTTGCTTTGTTGCACTTGAAGTCCCAAAAAGAAAGTAAGTTCTCCCATAGAACTCATCTGAAACTCATCTTTCATCAGCTTCTCAAATTCTTTGCACATCTCTTGTCTAGTAGAACCAAAAATGATATCATCAACATATACTTGTACTAGTAGAATATCATTTTTATATTTCTTGATGAACAAAGTTTGATATGTTTTCCCTCTATGAAACCCATTATTCATAAGATAAGTAGCTAAGGTTTCATACCATTTCATTGGAGCTTGATGTAAGCCATAAAGAGCCTTGACCACTTTGTAAACCTTATTAGGGTATTTAGGATCTTCAAAGCCTGGAGGTTGTGAAACATAGACCTCCTCATCAATAATTCCATATAGAAATACACTCTTGACATCCATTTGATAGACAGTAAATCCCATGAAAGATGCATAGGCTAAAAATAATCTGATAGCCTCAAGTCTTGCAACAGGAGTGATGAGTGTCTAAATACTCATCATTTTATACCAATCTGAACTGCCAAAACATCCAAAAACACTCAAATATGCATCATAATACTGAAAATATCTCATAAATGTGTTTTATATGTTTCAGATGCAAAATAATCAAAAACAGATAAAAAACGAACAAAGTTTGCATAATTGGCAGTTTCAGTCCCTCAACTTTCAAAACTTGTCAAAACTAGTCCCTGGTTATTCTAAAAACATGAAAAAGTCACCAAAGGTCCTTTTTGAATCACAAATTACATATTTAGTCCTTTGGTGCAAAGCTTCACAAAATTACAAGTTTAGTCCCTGTACTTTGGAAATTGAGAAAAATGGTCCCTGGGATGTTAAAACTTTAAGAAAAATCAATTTTGGTCCTTATATTAATATTTTATGGCAGGAATGGTCCTTGGTTGGAAAGTTTGGTGAAATTACAAGATTAGTCCTTGAAGTTTCAAGTTTGGCAATTTTAGTCCTCGGGGTTTAAAAATCAGAATTTATCACATTTAACCCTTGTACTATTCAAGCTTGGCAGGTTTAGTCCTTTTGAGAACTTTGGGAAAGTGGCAAAGTCAGCCCCTCAATTTTCAGGAAATTACAAAATTAGTCCTTGGGCCTAATATCCACTACAAACCATACGGATCCTTAATATTAACCACAAAACCAAATCCATACCACACAAACCAAGCCTATCCCTTTTTATCACCCTGGCCCAACTCCACAAGCCCATACCCCCTTTTTTGTTTAAATAATAAAACCGGCAAACCACTGCTACAGTTCATCTCCCTCACAACACCAATACCACCCTGGTTTCTTCACCACCTGTCCACCACTTGGCTTTCCCCTTTCACACCATGTCCCCTCCATCTCCACATCCTTCCAAGCACCCTTAATTACCCGTAAAACCCTCACAAGCAACCTGTGGACATTTTGGCGCCAAAATCCAAATCAAAGGCTCAGATGAAAAGCAGTGATCCAAGGGCTCAGAATGGTGATGGGGTTTACTCAGAAGGCAACTAGGAACCTCAAAAGTCTCTATAAAGCCAAAGAGAAGTAGGGATGAATAAGTATTAGAATAGGTAGTGTAAATTAGTGTCGTGTAACTTAATTTTAGCCTTTCAGTGTAATCCTAAGCTTTTAAGCAATCAATTAAGTTGTTTTAGTGTATTTTAAACCTGTTGCAATAATCAATTTCATGTTTTAGTTTGATTCTCAGTTATGCTCATTTTTACTCAAAAAAAACTCAAGTTTGTTGAATGTTGTCAGTTGTTGTTGTTATTGGACTCTTTAGCTCACATAAGCTCCTGACAAAAGCTTATTAAGCTTTTAGAAACATTAAAAACAGTTTAGCTATAAAAAATCAAAAATACAAGAAAATCAAGAAAAATAGAAAGAAAATAAAAAATCAATGGTGAGGAAGAAGGAGGCTGAGCAAGGTATCCATTTGGTCTGAAATAACTCTATTGGTGTAGTGACAAGCTATTGGGGGTGTTCTTGACCTTGGTTCCATGTTCTCAGCATAAATCCATTTTGTAAGCATTTTGTCTATTTTTAGCATTTTACTGTACAAGTAATTTACTAGCTTAAATCTTGGTGTTTTTATGTTCCTGTGGTATTATTGATTCATAATATTGTTTAAGATAAGTTGTTTGTGTTTTGGATTTCTAAGTTGCTTGATATTTCATTTTTCACTAAAAAATTGGCATACTAAGCAATCTATCTGTATTTTTGTTATAATTGTTGTTTAAGTGTTTATGTTAGCTTAATATAGCATAATATGTTATTTTATTTCAGTCTCATGGCCTTAATCAACCTTATGCTTTGAAAATCTTCATAATCAGTCCACAAAAGGGGTGTTTGGATGATCTGATCTAGTTAGGTTTAGGGATGTTTTGATTGTTGTTTCTGGTTCATTCATGTTACATTAGTGTTCATTAGGATAATAAAGACATAAAATCCAGTACTTATTTCTCAGAAAGTCAAAATCATAGTGTATGCACCTACACAGTTAACTGTGTAGGATTTTGAGATCCATAACCATTCAAATCTTTTTACAAGTGTTCAAGATAGCTTGTTTTAGTCTCATTGTAGCTCATAATATCATAATCATTCAGTAAACCTAGATCAAAAGTCATAAAAGTCAATCTAGTATGTTTACTTAAAAAGTCAAATTGCATGTTGAGACAGAAAACCCATTTTCTGGGTGAATTTTCTTGAATTTTGGGATTGGATTCAACCCTTGAAACTTTTGGATGTTATAATATACCACTTCAACTTCAAGAATCCACAAGTATTACATTTTTACAATTTTTCTTGAAGATTCCCACAGACCCCTAAACACAGCTACAGGGCTGCTGCCTCCCCTGTGCACAGCAGACCATCACCACCACCACCACCTTTGGTGGTTGATTCTGGCCACCACAGTGGGTCCCACAGGCCCAATTTGGGTTCTTTCAACCCCCTCCTGGCCATCTTCCATTTCTGAGCTAGCTTTTAAGCTTAGGCTCCCTGGGACCCACCTTAATTCACCCATAAACTCTATCCCACTTTCAGTTTAGAAATAAATTAATCAAGTGCTTAAATTTTGCTTATGGGCTTATCCTGTGAGCTTATTTATTTGAATCTTACTTAAACATGTCCAAACAACTTAAGTGAACCAGAATCCACCCTTGTGGACCCCACATAAGCTCATTTGAGCTTATTTCTTGGTTTGGTCAAAGATAGTCAACTGTCTAGCTAAAAAGCACTTAAAGTGCTTATTTTCTGAGTTTTGAAAAAGTTGTTTTTTGTAAAAGTTGTTTGTTTTTAGTGTTAAATTAGTTTTGTAAAAGAAAATTTAGAAAAAACCAACTTTAATAGAAGTGATAGCTTCTATTTAAGCTATTTGGCTTATTTTCAGCTTATTTAATAAGCAATTTTCATTTTTATATTTTTCCTAGGCTTCTTATAGTTAAAAATAATTTTGGTAATTTTTTCAGATTTTTCTTTTATCATTTAGTACTTTTCTTAATTTAATTTAGTTTTTAATAATTAAATAATTAGTTAATAATTAATAATAATTAGATAAAAAGTCTTAAAAATATATTTTCTGTTTTAAAATTAGTTTTATATTATTTTAGATTTTTCCAAATTTAATTTTCATATTTTTAGTATAAAATCATAATTATTTGTATTTTAGGATAATTTAAATAATTAATAAGTAATTAATAAATAGTTTTTAATTTATAATAATTATATAAATAGTGTAAAAAAATAATTTTAAATTTCCAATAATTTTTTTATATCATTAGGATTCCAAAAATATAATTTTCACATTTGTGGGAGTTATATTTGACAGAATTCACTTTTTATTTTGTACGTTGACGTTTATTTAAACGTAAACGTACGCGTTTTAGAGTTTTAGGTTTTCTTAACGTTTAAATAAGTTTGTAATTATAAGTAAATATTTTATTTTTGTTTAATTTGCATTTAAGCCCCTAAGGCATGCAAATTCCTACTTTAGTTATAATCGTTTTGTTTCGTACGTTTACGTAGATTTGAATTAAACATACGCGTTTTTAGGTTTTAAATGTTTTTAAATATCTAGCTTTCATGTAATTGTTCATATAGCTTATTTAAGCTATTTTGTTTTATAAAACCTTAGTGTAAACACTCACTCACATTCACACACTTTTCCTGTTCATAATCACTTGATCACAGATTCGTTTTTAATACCTTCGCACACCTCGTTGGGACATAACGACCCGGGGAAACACTATATTCCACGGAAGCATTGGCCTTAAGCTGTTTGACTATTATAGTTGACCATTCACAAGTGGTTGACTTTAGTTGACTGTTCGACACCAATCAATGAGCAAAAACTTCTTCATAATCAATACTTTCATCCTGAGTATACCCTTGAGCAACTAGTCTTGCTTTGTTTCTGATAATAATGCCTCTTTCATCTTTCTTGTTTCTGAAGACCCACTTTGTACCAATAACTTTCATTCCACCAGGTAAGTCACAAAGAACCCATACCTTTTGAAGCTTGAATTGTAGCAATTCCTCTTGCATTGCTTCTACCCAGCTTGATTCAGTTAAGGCTTTATAAACATTTTTAGGCTCCACTTGTGATAGAAAACAGAAAAACAAGCACTCATTCTTGTTTGTATGCTTCTTGGACTCATATACTTCACTAATGAACCCATGAACATCATTTGTCTTTATCTGCTTTCTTGTCTTCACACCTGATTGTAAATCACCAAGTACATTCTCAAATGGATGCACTTTGTGAATTGTGGATTGTGATGTGGTAGGAATATCATATGTTGTAGGCATATTTGTGATTTCTACATCATCACAAGATGTTTCCTGAGTAGTATGTTCCACATCTGTTGCATCAGTGGAAATATTTGGTGTAGCAGTGGAAATAGGGTTACCACTGCTTTCAGGAATATTTTTATTTAAAACATCAAAATTCACAACATTTGCATTACCTTCCTTTTCAGAATTCTTTGAAGGTTGTGAATCTTCATTAGCATCAACAAAGTCCCAAAGTGGCATCACAATTTGATCTTTATCATCTTCATCATCTTTGCAAGTTTCATCTTCATTTATAAACTCTTCTGAATCCTCAAAATTGTTATCACTAACACTTGAAGCAACATGTATATAGTTCATAGTATTTGATAAAGCATCAAGATCAAATAGCCATTCTGGACCTGCACCTGCAGTGTTAAGTTTATTTTCAAGGAACTCAACATGCAAATTTTCTTCAATCTTCTTTGTTCTCAAGTTGTAGACTCTAAAAGCCTTACTAACCATAGAGTATCCAATAAAGAATCCTTCATCTGACTTTTCTTCAAACTTGCCCAGATGATCAATGGTATTGAGAATTGTAACATGACATCCAAATGGCTTCATGAAATCCAAGATTGGGGGTCTTCCTCTGAATAACTCATAAGGTGTCTTATTTTTAGTCTTCACCACCAAAACCCTGTTTTGAACATAACAAGCAGTGTTAACTGCTTCAGCCCAAAAAGTCACTGGTAGCTTGGAATCAGCTAACATGGTTCTAGCAGCCTCAATTAGTGTCTTATTTCTTCTCTCAGCTACACCATTTTGCTGAGGTGTTCTTGCAACACTAAATTCTCTTTTAATACCCTTGTCTCTGCAGAAATCATCCATAACTCTATTCTTGAATTCTGTCCCATTGTCACATCTGATGATCTTGATCTTTTTATCAACTTGATTTTCAAATTCAGTGATAAAAGTCTTAAGGATACCAGTGGTCTCATCCTTGGTTCTTAGAAAGAAAACCCATGTAAATCTACTAAAATCATCAGTCACAACAAGACAATACTTCTTCAAATTTATGCTACTCACTGATGTAGGACCAAACAAGTCCATATGCCGCATGTAGAGTGGATGCTCAATAGAGTTATATGCCTTGGTCTTGCAAGAAGCTCTATGTTGTTTGCCTTTGAGACAGGCAACACATGTTTGGTCATTTTGAAATCTCTTCTCTGGCAAACCTCTGACTAAACCATCCTTCACAATCTTGTTGATGGTCTTGAAGTTAACATGACCAAGTCTTCTATGCCATAGCATTGATTCATCCAATGTGGCTTTTGCAATTAAGCAAGTATCAGTTTCATTAGTCACAATCTTCTTCATGTCAATGCTATAAAGATTTCCTTTTCTAGGGATTTTAAGCAATACATCTTTTTCTTCAGGTAGCTTATAATCCTTGGAAAGGATATAGCATTCATCTTCAGTGAATAGAACTCTGTGTTTCTTGTCACACATCTGTGACACACTGAAAAGATTGTACTTGAGTTCTTTCACATAATACACATTCTCAAAATCCAAGTTTCCAGCCTTGATAGTTCCTTTTCCAGAAATCTTGCCTCCAATTCCTCCTCCAAAGCTGACAAATTGTCTATCATAAGATTTGAAATCTGAAAGATAGGACTTATTGCCAGTCATGTGCCTGGAACATCCACTATCTGAGTATCCTTGATCTTCTTTAGGCTTTGAATGTCCCTGCACATAGAATAAAGAAATTAGTTTCTTTTGGAGACCCAAGCCACAACTGACTTGGATCTGCCTCGTGTATCAATATAGTTATATCTGTCAAAGGTCATTGATACACCATTGGGATTGCCTGAGGTGTTAATTCCTTTAGGTTTCCATTCCCAACGTGCTGAGGCCTTCACAGCATTTCCGACATTTACCCTTTTGTTGTTTACAGAACCACCAGTGGAAACTTTTGGCCTAGCAGTGGTAACTGCTGGCTTAGCAGTGGCAACTGCTGGTTTTGAAATTTTAGGTGCCCACTTGAGGTTATTGTAAACTTTCTTCTCATAAAAGGTCTTTTTCCCTGTTTGTGCAAATTTAACAAAAGTTGTATTTGGATTTGCATTTTTAACAGGAGACTTAGGATAAAATCTGTTTATTTTTCTGGCAGTGGCAACTGCTGACTTAGCAGTGGAAAGAGATTTGATGCCAGAATTTAACAGAACAGACCTGGTAGTCATTCTACTTAGTGGATTTGGGTGAGTGTTGTTATTGATCTTGATTTCATTCACCCTGGTATTCCCAAACACTTCCCTTCTTCCCAAGTGATAGTTACAATTATAATGAAGGTGTTCAAAACTACCACATATATGACAAGGTTTGTTGTTAAACTCAAAGTCACTACCAAATTGTCTAGATTTAACATGATTCCAACTCCTTTTGTTGCCCCTAGGAGTTGATGACCTGCTTCTGTACATCTCAGCATATCTAGTAGTGGGCCTAGTGTGATTAGCTTGTTTCCTAGGCTTCTCTTGTTCAACCTTAATCACTTCAGGAATACTCTTTTTAATCTCCACTTTAACATTCTCAGGAACACTAGTTTTAGACTCAACATTCACATTTTCATCTTTAAGAGATGAGTCACTTGCACTTTCAAATGCATCAACCTCAACCTTAATCCTTTCACAAGCAACTTCTTTGACAAATTTTGGGCCATAGGTCATGGTTGGTTCCTGAAACTCATCTAACCCTGTATGTGCTAAGTCAATACCAGGAGGTGAGGGAACACCTCTTAGAGGTGGTGGGACTGATTTGTATCCTACTCCTGATTTGGCTTTATTAACAACTTGAGCCTCCCAAATTTTGTCAATGCACTTAGATTGATGATCTAGTATATTACAAGTTATCTGTATGTTCTCATTTGCCTTTTTAATCTTCTCTAACTCTTCCCTAAGAGCCTCATTCACAGCTATTTTATAATCTAAGTCTCTTTTTAAAACAGCAATATCATCATTGAACTTAGATTCATTAGCTCTATAGTGTTCTAATTGTGCTTATAAAACAGCAAGACCTCTTTTATGATTTGCTAGGTTATAGTTTGTTTGATTTAACTCTAGCAATTGTTCATCATATTGCTCTTTAAGTTTCTCATAGTCTTTTAAAGCCTTACATGTTTTAGAACAAGCATTATTAATATGTACCTCAGAGTCAGAAAAAGCCATAAGTGCAAGCTCTATAGCAATCATTGCAGACTCTGGATCTTCTTCTTCATCCTCAGTCATATAGCTCCAATCATAGCTCACTCCATCAATGGCCAAAAGAACCTTTGTTTCATCAGCTGTAGGCTCTTTCTTCTTGTCCTGCTTGTACCAAGTTGACCTATTATCAGGCTTCTTTGGTTTCCTGCATTCCCTGGCAAAGTGCCCCTTCTTGTGACAGTTGTAGCACTCCACCTTCTTCTGTCACAACCCCCAAAATACCTGAATGGCAGCGGAATGGAATACCTGGGGGTGACTGTCATAGCACCACAGTTACAGTTATATTGAACGACCTAAAGTGTCGTTTGGAAAAATACATCGTTTGATCATTTAAAAACATTCAGAGTATACAAAATAAGGTCCCAAAAGGTGTTGTCAATTTAGGTAAGAATAAGTTCAACAAGATCAAACGTTCATAAGTGCAGAAAAATATAGTCAGACGCGTCGACTCCGCGACTCCATGAAGGTCCAAATGCATGCAACATGAGCTACCTTAAAAACCTGAAAATACATGCTAAAGTGTCAACACGAGGTTGGTGAGTTCATAGATTTTAGTGAACAAGTAAGCAATGTAAAACATTTAAAAGAAGAATTCCCAGCAAAGGCCTCGTAATTCAGTAATAAGAAATCAGTAATAAGAAATCCATAATAAGAAATCAGTAATAAGAAATCCGTAATAAGAAATCAGTAATAAGGTTGATAAAATCATAAGTTTAGAAGTAAATTCATATGTACAATAGCCACAAGTATAATGTAATCTGACATGATGTCGTAATAATGCAACATTACCACTTAAGCTCATGACCCCGAAGCTAGACTGTAATCGAATTCTTGCCCCACATGAGTGTTATCAGGCACTCATAATATATAAGACATGAAATGCATCCGTTATGATGGTTGGTATAACCAACACGGATGGAGGCGTCACCCTCAATAGATCTATCCACTCACTCCCGCTCGAACTATAATTAACGGTCCATGATAATAAAAGGGGACTTAACTTGATAGAAATAAGGTAACTTAAGCAATGTGCGAATTCCATACTTGGGCATGTACAAAACAAATAATTGATGCAATGTATTCTCCCCCGTGGGATTTGAAATCAAAATATTGAATTAAAACGGGGCTATGAAACTCACAGAAATATATAAATCGTTAAGAGAACTTGTGAACGTATAAATCAAGTATTTAAGCATGTATCTCCCCCAAAGAGTTTCTCAAAACAATTAAAATAGTAGGGGCTATGACTCACCTGATATGATGGTACCACGAACGTGTAATGAGCTGAAAAACAAGGCGCGCACACTAGCCGCAACCTAATATGAATGATGATGATCTAATTTAGATCATGAAATGATATCGTGAATGTCCATGCACATGTTTCCCTATACCACTCTTACTTAAAGAAAATACTAGTTGATGTCAAAATATATAATTTCCAAGACTTAGGAAAATATGGCTATTAGAAAAATAAAACTAGTTGAAATATATATATATATATATATATATATATATATATATATATATATATATATATATATATATATATATATATATACCGTATATATAAGTGTTAGTGTTGAAATCCTCGATTTGAAATCCTTGAAATAACGCCTTGTAGTGATGAAAATATACTTGTATTAACTAATACTTCATTAGTTATGAATTTGGATACTTGGTTATTATTTTTAGATTCTAGAGTTACTACGTAGTTTTAGTGGTATTATTTCTAAAAGCTGTCAAAAATATTAGTTTTGCCGATATTGAAACGTGAATATCTTTGTCGTTATAAGTCCGTTTTACTTGTTCTTTATATCCATGGTTACGTCTTAGTATGTAGTAATATATTTTAGAAAGCTCGGTCCCTCTAGGTTAGGTTTAAAGCCTCGAACTGCCCGACGAAAATCGTCCAACAGCATGAAATTTTCAGAAAAATAGTTTTCGTCGTTAAACTTGTTTTTATCGTATCTCCTTCGTTATAAGGTCTTTTTAATCCGTTCTTTCGCCTACGGCTTCGTTTTTGAAAGTATTTTCTAAATTTTTTGCCAAAGTTTACTTTATTTTTCCAGAATTTCCTGGGTTTACCAAAATGGGACAGAAGGTTTATATACATGTTCTAAATCCATTTTCAAGGTTATAAACTAGTTTCTAACATCACCAAATCTCTTGTAATCACCACAAAGCTAATCTAATCCTACCATACACCTTCTCAAGGTGCCATGGGTTCCTAATGATCACTAAACAAGTTAATTTAACAAGGGAATACCTAAATAAAAATCTAGGGTTTGTATGATCAAAAAATCTACAAAAATAAAGTGGTATAGCTAGTTTGTGCATGAAATTAAGCATGAATACCATAAGATACAAGTGTTAATTAGAAGAAAAAATAAAAATAATTTTGAATACTCACTTTGAAATAATAGGTGATGAGATGATTAGAAACCTTGGATTACTTGTGTTTTTGGGTTATGATTCTTGATTAGGATGATGAAATGAACAACTTTGATGCTTTGTACTAAGAAAAATAATGGCTTGATCTTGGTTTCATGGTTTGGTCGTGGGTTTTGATGAGAAAAAGATGAAGATGAGAGCTTATGATTCTAAAAATTATACATGTTATGTGATAAGTGTTTTTGTAAAGATATTTAGTTAGGTTTTTAATGTATTATATTGTTACATGAGAACACAAGGTTAAAATAAATGTCAAGTGGTCTAGGGATGTTTATATGGCCGGTTTTCAATGTGAAAAGGAGAAGAAAAATCGGTTTTGATCACTTAGGAAATGTGGTGTAATATTAGTTGTAGTTTAGTGTAAGTATTAGTTATAATCGGGTACCGGGTTTGATAGAAATAAATGTTAACAAAGTTAACCGGGACTTAATAAAGTCATAAAAATGTTAAAAATATGTTGGTTACAATTACTGAGTGTTCGGGTGATTATTATTTAGTTTTCACGAAAACCGTCGTAATATTATTTAACTTACGATATAAATAAAATAAATTTCCAAAATACTGGGTAAATGAGTTTTATGATAATATAATGGATATAAAAATATGTCAGGACCATTGTGGGAATATTTAGATATATTCGTCGTATATATATTAGTCGGGTGTTAACGTTTATTTAGAAATCATAATACGTAAAACGTTAAATATACTGAATATAGTAATTTGAAAATCCTAAGAGTGGTATAACATGTAAATGACCTACTGATGATATGCAGACTATCTCTAGTCCGTATGCAATGTCCTTAGTACTAAAGAAATGAATTCGCATCTAAACCAATCCGATTTTGCGAATTTGAATACCCGTAAACTAAATTTACGATGAAATGAGTAATGCAAGTGAATAGTGAAAATTTTTCTGGCAATGAATAGTACTCAGTGAATAGTAAAATTTTCAAATGTTTCTCAGAATATCAAACAGACATAAAAATGATGAATAGTAAATGATGAATAGTGTTTTGATGAATAGTGATTTATGAATAGTAAAATATCGAAGTTTGGGAAAAGACCTGAAATGGTGAGTTGTGACAGTCTTCCCCTCTAAAAGGAACTTCGTCCCGAAGTTCAGTTTGTGTTGGTCTCTGAAAACGTATTAGTAAAAAGATGATAATACATGGTGGTGTAATCCTGCTGTTCTCTAACAAGGCTCAAGTCTGACGGCCACTAGGCCTACTCTGTCTGAAATATTACATGGTCCAGTGTATATCGGGTTTAACTTTCCAAGTTTTCTTAATGATATCATGCCTTTCCTAGGCAGAACTTTCAACATGATCTGGCTACCAACTTGAAGTTGTAATGGTTTATACTTATTGAACTTGTAACTGATTCTTGACTTGTAGGAAATTTCTGATTATTTCATGAATGCCTAATAGACTAGTGAGTTAGGCTTTTCCAAATTTCGATCCGTCAATGGATATTGGCACTTCGACCATAGAGTTTCTCAAATGGTGTAGTCTCTACGCTCGCACAATAATTATGGTTACAACTGGATTTGATTTAGGGTACATGGTTAGTCCAACTATTTCTAGAGTCAATCACTCAAACTCTGAGCATACTTTCCTATGTTTGAATTGTTCTCTCGCTTTGACCATCGGTCTGAGGATGATAGGTGATGTTTACATCTAAATGGGTTTCTGAAGGAAATCCTGAAATGACTTCTTGAAGTCCAAGGTGAATCGATTTCCTTATCAGGAATAACTGAAATGGGTACAATAAATCTTTGTGACTAATTCCACAACGTTCGGTCCTTCGAATTTGGCGTTATCTGAAAGGGATAGAATATAAGTAACAATTTGATTCCTTGTGTTTTGTTCCAACGGATGCTAAGACATGGGTATTTCTATGCCTATTGGGCTAGGTCTCCATTACTGACGTGTGTACTTAATTTATGGTGTCCTTCCTAATTTCCTTCATCAAATATTCCAAGGTTCTTTGTTGTCAAGTCACAAAATCCTAAATGCATAAGCGATGTAGTATGGTGATTAGCTTTGGAAATTTGTCTTGCGATTGAGTTTTGGTTGAAATCCTTTCCTGAATAAACGAATTTAGAAAAATGGAGCAAATGATTTATTAAGTAATATCTTTCTTGATGATTCAAAATACAGTAGTTATGAAATGTGAAACTATTTTAAAACATGTTGTAAATAAGACCGTTTACTAATGTTTGATGTTTATTTTTTTTTTCTTCTTTGTACGATGGTTTTGTTAAATATTGACCCCAAATATATATATATATATATATATATATATATATATATATATATATATATATATATATATATATATATATATATCTTACTTGTTCAAAATAGTAATTTCAGAAATCATTCTATGCAAGGTATGTGATTTATGTAAACGCAATTTTTGAATCAACTTTATTTAAAAGTGAAAACACTAACAAGGATACAATGGTAGGATAGAAACTGTTCGCTTAAATGCATAGATGTCTAACATTTAGTTCCTGAGGTTGAATAATGCCTATTTGTGGTTATCAGGCATACTACAAGCATAGGTATTTAGACTAACTTAAGTCCTGAAATATTTTATCGTTGTAATTGGCAGGATGAAGGCATCACTTGACGTTGTGTCGATGAATGTCTATTCTGTTTTCCCATGTAGATGAGGAGATATGTTCTGGTTTGATCCCTTTTCTTGGTATGAAGGTGAGGTTATCTGAAATTTCTAGAGATATAATGCCTTAGAGAAATCTACATCGATATTCTTGATTCAAACAATTGTCCTTTGTGAAAACTTACTGCAGGAAAGTTTATGTATGAATGAGGCCATGTTTAAATGAAATGCTCTACAGTCTCAATTAGAAGCTTGGTTTATTTCTATAGTGTTGTTCTGCGGACATTTATATATTAAGTTCAATCCTGTAGCTCAGTCTAGCTAGTACCCTTGAATAATAACATTGGACAACTAGGTCAGAGATGGTGATTAGGATGGTCTCGCAGTATCTTAGGATTGTTGTTGAGTTATGAATTCTCTCACTATATACTTCTAGTTCTGATTAGTAGTTCTGAAATCCTTTCATTGCTTTTATTGTATAGAGGAATCCTGCATGTAATTGATAGGGAAAGTCTCTCCTAAAGAAGTCAAGGGAAAGTCCAACTTAATGGCTAAGTGGGTGACAGGTGGGGTAAGTATCCAGGGAGAGTTTGTCAGAAAGAGACATTTATAAAAGAGTTTACTTGTTTAAAACGCTTTTAAATGAAGATTGTTATTAGCAATACTTTAAAAAGGTAACTATTTCCTTCATGGCATAATCCTTCCTGAATTATACATAGGTTATCAGGCTATGTATAGTTGAGGACTAATGATGCGATGCTTGATTTAGTCAAAATAGTATTACTTTTCCCAAAAGTTTTAGATGGTGTTCAACGCATTTTTATCAAAAATGGTGTCCTGATGTTTTCTTTCAAGTAACATGAAAATTTCCTCGCGTAATAATAGTAAATACTTGGTGTAATGACAGAAAAATCAATTTATAGGATGATAATAAAATAGCTTACTTCAGAAATTTTTTTCTGTAAAACAATTTCCCCATATGATAGGAAAATAGCGTGCATGGTGTATTGGATACGTGGGTGAATCTTATCGAATGGTAATAGTCTACTAATCCACTTATTTAGAGAATATAAATATCTTAGTCCATAACAGGATAGTGGTTTATGATTATGAAGTGGTCGAGAATATGATAATGATATTGAGAGCGTGAAGGATGAACGTATCGTTAAGGCATCTATAGTCAACTGAAGATGATAGTCTATGTGTCAAAGGATATAGGGCAGAAATTGGTGCCAATGGTTTAAAGTATTAGAGAATTTATTCTAGGTAAAGTTCGCAGGTTCAAATGCTTAATCCCTCTAAGCATGACTAAAATGTATAAAGCCTGGAAATTGTTGTACTGGTGGTCTGAATCAAGTAGGTACCCCATCGTATGATGTTTGATTTACCATGAATGAAAGCTAAATGTCTTTGGGTCAGGCGAAACTTCTCAATGTCCTTTCATGAAAATGAGGTCTTGTTCCAATGTGACTACGCTATATCGAGCTCTGAAAAGAATATAAATTTTGTTGAGTCATTGTACCTTGATCTTTTAATCCAACGAGCTTATACTAGGGTGAGGGTCTGATAACATGGAATGAGCGAAAATGTTGTAATTTGAAGTAGTGGTGTTGTGGCATCATAAGGTCGAGATAGTCCTGAAGTAGTGTCTGAAGTTGTGCATCGATCAATTCTTAGATAGTGTAGGTTCCGAGCCATTCTTGAGGAATCTGCGGATGTTCCTGTTGAGTCTGTGATCTTGGTATCATCTACCCGGTGTTATCTAATTCATGGCAAGTGGGAATGAAAAAGGAAAATGACAATGGTGGTATCCTAGATGATGAGAATAAAATTGCTGACGATGATTTTCTAGTGGTGAGTTAGGTGATGATGGTGATAATAGTGAATGGAATAATACCCTCTTTCGCGCTATCTTGTAATATCTAGGAGGTAAAACTGAAGTACGCATTATGGGACGACCAATAGTGTAATAAGTAATTGATGGTGATGGTAGTACCTGAGTAGTGAGCGCCCTACTAGTGAAGGAAAGAAAGCAAACTATCTTCCTTGCAATAACCATCCTAATAGGTCCATTAAAATTAAGTCTGAATACACTACCAAACGGCATTCTATGTATGGGCTGAATGATAGGAAAACCCTGCTCCTATGGCAAATCAATAGTGCTAATGATGGTATAAGTGCAACTGGTGGTATAATGGTAGTGGAAGATAACAAGGCATCTTCAATGTTGAAATCCGATAAAAGAATGACAGGGTGGGTATCTGAAGACATGTCACTTGTGAACCAGGTCAATGAAATAATATATATATATATATATATATATATATATATATATATATATATATATATATATATATATATATATATATATATATATATATATATATATATGAATATGAGTATAAACAACTCGCACAGGGTATGCATGAAACAACATGTATCATGATTATGCACTTATGATGAAATGATGAGATGCTATGATGATGTGGTTATAGTCTAGGGTCCAAGATACATCCTAGTTCGCTATAACCTTAGCTCTGATGCCAATCTGTTACAACCCCCAAAATACCTGAATGGCAGCGGAATGGAATACCTGGGGGTGACTGTCATAGCACCACAGTTACAGTTACATTGAATGACCTAAAGTGTCGTTTGGAAAAATACATCATTTGATCATTTAAAAACATTCAGAGTATACAAAATAAGGTCCCAAAAGGTGTTGTCAATTTAGGTAAGAATAAGTTCAACAAGATCAAACATTCATAAGTGCAGAAAAATATAGTCAGACGCGTCGACTCCGCGACTCCATGAAGGTCCAAATGCATGCAACATGAGCTACCTTAAAAACCTGAAAATACATGCTAAAGTGTCAACACGAGGTTGGTGAGTTCATAGATTTTAGTAAACAAGTAAGCAATGTAAAACATTTGAAAGAAGAATTCCCAGCAAAGGCCTCGTAATTCAGTAATAAGAAATCAGTAATAAGAAATCCATAATAAGAAATCAGTAATAAGAAATCCGTAATAAGAAATCAGTAATAAGGTTGATAAAATCATAAGTTTAGAAGTAAATTCATATGTACAATAGCTACAAGTATAATGTAATCTGACATGATGTCGTAATAATGCAACATTACCACTTAAGCTCATGACCCCGAAGCTAGACTGTAATCGAATTCTTGCCCCACATGAGTGTTTATCAGGCACTCATAATATATAAGACATGAAATGCATCCGTTATAACGGTTGGTATAACCAACACGGATGGAGGCGTCACCCTCAATAGATCTATCCACTCACTCCCGCTCGAACTATAATTAACGGTCCATGATAATAAAAGGGGACTTAACTTGATAGAAATAAGGTAACTTAAGCAATGTGCGAATTCCATACTTGGGCATGTACAAAAAAAATAATTGATGCAATGTATTCTCCCCCGTGGGATTTGAAATCAAAATATTGAATTAAAACGGGGCTATGAAACTCACAGAAATATATAAATCGTTAAGAGAACTTGTGAAAGTATAAATCAAGTATTTAAGCATGTATCTCCCCCAAAGAGTTTATCAAAACAATTAAAATAGTAGGGGCTATGACTCACCTGATATGATGGTACCACGAACGTGTAATGAGCTGAAAAACAAGGCGCACACACTAGCCGCAACCTAATATGAATGATGATGATCTAATTTAGATCATGAAATGATATCGTGAATGTCCATGCACATGTTTCCCTATACCACTCTTACTTAAAGAAAATACTAGTTGATGTCAAAATATATAATTTTCAAGACTTAGGAAAATATGGCTATTAGAAAAATAAAACTAGTTGATATATATATATATATATATATATATATATATATATATATATATATATATATATATATATATATATATATACCGTATATATAAGTGTTAGTGTTGAAATCCTCGATTTGAAATCCTTGAAATAACGCCTTGTAGTGATGAAAATATACTTGTATTAACTAATACTTCATTAGTTATGAATTTGGATACTTGGTTATTATTTTTAGATTCTAGAGTTACTACGTAGTTTTAGTGGTATTATTTCTAAAAGCTGTCAAAAATATTAGTGTTGCCGATATTGAAACGTGAATATCTTTGTCGTTATAAGTTCGTTTTACTTGTTCTTTATATCCATTGTTACGTCTTAGTATGTAGTAATATATTTTAGTAAGCTCGGTCCCTCTAGGTTAGGTTTAAAGCCTCGAACTGCCCGACAAAAATCGTTCAACAGCATGAAATTTTCAGAAAAATAGTTTTCGTCGTTAAATTTGTTTTTATCGTATCTCCTTCGTTATAAGGTCTTTTTAATCCGTTCTTTCGCCTACGGCTTCGTTTTTGAAAGTATTTTCTAAAATTTTTGCCAAAGTTTACTTTATTTTTCCAGAATTTCCTGGGTTTACCAAAATGGGACAGAAGGTTTATATACATGTTCTAAATCCATTTTCAAGGTTATAAACTAGTTTCTAACATCACCAAATCTCTTGTAATCACCACAAAGCTAATCTAATCCTACCATACACCTTCTCAAGGTGCCATGGGTTCCTAATGATCACTAAACAAGTTAATTTAACAAGGGAACACCTAAATAAAAATCTAGGGTTTGTATGATCAAAAAGTCTACAAAAATAAAGTGGTATAGCTAGTTTGTGCTTGAAATTAAGCATGAATACCATAAGATACAAGTGTTAATTAGAAGAAAAAATAAAAATAATTTTGAATACTCACTTTGAAATAATAGGTGATGAGATGATTAAAAACCTTGGATTACTTGTGTTTTTGGGTTATGATTCTTGATTAGGATGATGAAATGAACAACTTTGATGCTTTGTACTAAGAAAAATAATGGCTTGATCTTGGTTTCATGGTTTGGTCGTGGGTTTTGATGAGAAAAAGATGAAGATGAGAGCTTATGATTCTAAAAATTATACATGTTATGTGATAAGTGTTTTTGTAAAGATATTTAGTTAGGTTTTTAATGTATTATATTGTTACATGAGAACACAAGGTTAAAATAAATGTCAAGTGGTCTAGGGATGTTTATATGGCCGGTTTTCAATGTGAAAAGGAGAAGAAAAATCGGTTTTGATCACTTAGGAAATGTGGTGTAATATTAGTTGTAGTTTAGTGTAAGTATTAGTTATAATCGGGTACCGGGTTTGATAGAAATAAATGTTAACAAAGTTAACCGGGACTTAATAAAGTCATAAAAATGTTAAAAATATGTTGGTTACAATTACTGAGTGTTCGGGTGATTATTATTTAGTTTTCACGAAAACCGTCGTAATATTATTTAACTTACGATATAAATAAAATAAATTTCCAAAATACTGGGTAAATGAGTTTTATGACTTTTATGATAATATAATGGATATAAAAATATGTCGGGACCATTGTGGGAATATTTAGATATATTCGTCGTATATATATTAGTCGGGTGTTAACGTTTATTTAGAAATCATAATACGTAAAACGTTAAATATACTGAATATAGTAATTTGAAAATCCTAAGAGTGGTATAACATGTAAATGACCTACTGATGATATGCAGACTATCTCTAGTCCGTATGCAATGTCCTTAGTACTAATGAAATGAATTCGCATCTAAACCAATCTGGTTTTGCGAATTTGAATACCCGTAAACTAAATTTACGATGAAATGAGTAATGTAAGTGAATAGTGAAAATTTTTCTGGCAATGAATAGTACTCACTGAATAGTAAATTTTTCAAATGTTTATCAGAATATCAAACGGACATCAAAAATGATGAATAGTAAAGCGATGAATAGTATTTTGATGAATAGTGATTTATGAATAGTAAAATATCGAAGTTTGGGAAAAGACCTGAAATGGTGAGTTGTGACATCTTCTTATCAAAACCTACAGTTTCATTGCCATTAATGATGATCTTCCTACCGGTCTTCTTCCAAAACTTCTTTACCTTTAAATTTAGCAATGCAACTTGCCATTTAATATCATCTCTTCCATGTCATCTTCATCAATTTGATCCAAGTCTTCATGTGTCAGAATTGAACCATTAACTTGACTTGAAAGAAAGGCATAAAAAGTAGAATCTCCAAGACCTGCAACCTGCCTTTTTGAACTAGTAGTGGTAACACCTCCACTACCAGTGGAAACAGCAATGTTAGCAACATCATCATCACTATCACTTTCTTCATCTGAACTATCATCAACAGATGATGATATAAGTGCTAAGTTCCCTGATCCTGAACTTATTTTGCCAGCCTTCTTCAACCTCTGTTCAATAACTTTAAAGTTATTTTACAAATCATTCAGCTTCATAGTCTCTAATTCTGGCTTGTCTTCCCACACTGCAACATTAGTACCAAACTCAGAAGGTAGACTTCTTAAAAACTTTAAATTGAGGTCTTCTCTTTCCACCTCAATTCCAAACACTGTGAGTTGAGTAATAATCTTTTGAAGCCTTGTGAAGATGCTGTCAATGGATTCATTGCTTGTTGAACCAAAATTTTCATAAGTCTGTTTCAACAAGGTCTTCTGTGTCTTCTTAGTGGAATCATTACCACCAAAAACATTGCAGATCTCCTCAAATAAGGTCTTTGCAGTCTTGTACTAGCTGAAGGCTATAACTTGATCCTTAGGAAGGGTCATCAACAACAAACCTCTTGCCTTCAAATCATTCCTCTTCTGAAGTCTTTCATCAGATGTGACTGGTCCAGTATTTACCTTTTGTACTACTTTGCCATCAATAGTTTCTGTGGTAGTACCAGGTTTAAAGGAATCTCCATACATAATGATTTCCCAAAGTGCATAGTCTTGCACCATGAAGAATTGTTCAATCATTATTCTCCACATCTCATAGTCATTCAACTTAAGCTTAGGAAGCTTAGCAGCAATGTTGGACTGACTGGTCTCTGTCTCCATTGAATCTTGTGAGTGAACTTTTAGGTCTTCTAAATCAAAGTATCAAAGCCTGTCTCTGATACCACTTGATGGATCTGAATACACACTTGTTGATATGAATTATAATGATACTTCGAATGATACTAACAAGTATGCGGAATCTACTTGCTAATACTTAGAATGTATGATTGTGAGTTGTATATGAATGAACACAGAAAGTATAACCAAACTCTTAGCTCCAATATTATTAGAATAATAATACGAGTGATCTTAGTATCACTAGGTTTTACAACTTGAAGCTCTAAGGAAAACGTATGTTAAACCATAACCTAGGATCTCCTTTTATAGCACAAGGAGTCCTCTTCTACAAGACACATATAATACTAATAGAATAAGATATACACAAAATTTATTCTATATTTATCTTCTACACGTTTTCTAACAATTATCCTCCAGCAGTGGTAATGATATGTACTAGCAGTGGTAATGTGTTTCCACTGCTAGTGCATTCTTCAGCAGTTGTAAGTTTCATACTAGCCATGGTAACTGTTAATGTAATTCCCAACAAACCATTTCTGGCAACAGGAGCGTGCTGGCCTCCTTAAATGGTGGTCGGCCCCCTTAATCATTAAGGGGGTCTCCCTCCTGTAACGGCCAGAAAGTTTGTCTTCTTTTGGTGAAAGTTTATTTGGTGAAAATCTAACTGATTTTGGTTAAAATTTTGAATTCGAATATTTATTATGAATTAAACATTTTCCGTTAATTACCAAAAACGTTTTTCCAAAATATATAAAATGTTTATAACATTTTATAAAATTTGTAGTGTCTAAATAAAAATCCATTTGATCATAAAATGTATTAGACATTTGTTTATACATACCTTAAGTGATTTTGTTGAATGAAATGATATTTGTAACTAAATACTTGTTTACGTAATAATTTTACGTTTAATATTTTTATATTTTGTGATCGTCAAAATGTAAGGATATCAAAAAATATTAATGACGTTTTTATGCATTATTTATATCAACAATCAGCAATTGCGCAACATCACCAAATAGTGAAAATAAATACCGAGTGATGCAAGATTCAGTGAGGATCATTTTAGTCCAGCTGAAACAAACAGGATCATGTCGGCTTGACCGACCTAAATATTCTTGTCCAAAATGCATGAAAAAATGAATGTTGGATCAATGAATACGAAAAGCAATACACTGTATTACTAATGTGACTTTAAATATTTAAACAGAAGGATTTAGGAAGTTGTATGAATGTCAAACTTAAATATATAAAGCAGAAATTATAGTAATCAAACATGTATTGAAATCTATATATGGGTACTATAAGCTCATAAGCCCACAAAATAAGCTAAGACAAACATCAAATTAGCCGATAACAAGAAAAAAAATCACATAATCCGCCATCACTGTCTAAGGGGTGCTAGTTTAAGTCTATATATGGGCTTATGACCTTATAAGATGTCGGCTTATATTTCGAAAGTCATTTTTTGAGCTTATTTTTTAGCTTATATAACTAATCCTCATCTTTAAATCATAATAAGCTCATGATCCCGCAAATAAGCTATAACAAAACACACCATAACTGTTCGAACTACTTTTATTCAAATAATCAGCAACAACAAAAATAAATAAATAAATAATATCACACTTTTAAGGTTAACCTACATAAACATAACTAACGATGCATACAATAAACAAACATTAAAACAAGATCAAATAATCTATAGCAAAATGAAAAGAACGGATGCAAATACTGATAATAGAAGTGATGAGATTGTGAGATGGTGTTTATACCTGGAAGGAGATAAAGATGAAGAAGAAACAATTATTGGAGAGATAGGAAGGATTTTGGGGTTTTTTTTTGGGATGAAATGAAGAAAGGGGTGATGAATGACATTATATATGGGCAAATTAATCATTTAACAGGAATAATGGGATTTGATGAGATATAACGGGGCGTTGACTAACGGAAAATGGGTAAAGGGACGCAATCGGCCTCAAAAAACTTAAGGAAAGACGCACGGAGACGTTTTTTAGAACTTAGGGTCCATGGTGATGTTTTTTGGAAAGTTTAGGGACCAACGGTGTATTTTTGTCTAATTAAAATTAAGTATTTTATGAACTATGTTTATAAAATTGATTATTTTTGTCATGTTCCCAAAAAATAAACATAGAGAATAAATAGAAGAGGTGGGATCTATGACAAACCACTAATATCTAAAGAACAAATCACAAGATCTAAACCATCCATCCTCTTTTCATCAAATGGTTGAGATAAAATCAATAAATAACAAAGGAATGACATAAATGTAATTATGTAAAAACCCATTTCCATTTTTTTTAAAAAAAGTGACATATCTTGCAAACGGTAAATCTTCAAGCTACGAAAAATATACCGTCGCGACGAGAATTAAATTATCTTTCTATAGATATGCACTAGTATATACTTTCGACGACCTTTTTTTTTTTTTTTTTTTTTCAAAATTTTCGTTCAGGAAAATCACACGTGATTTGTAAAAATCACACGTGATTTATAAAAATCACATGTTTTTTTTATTTTTTATTTTTATTTATTTTATTATTTTTTTTTTTTTAGTATGGTTTTCTGACTCGGCATTGCGAGCCGACTAAAATCACATATGATTCGGGTGTAAATCACATGTGATTCTATTTTAATCTAAAAAGTAGTAAATCACACGTTATTCTATTTTTTTGTTGTGATTCGTGTGTAAATTACATGTGATGCGTGTGTAAATCACATGTGATTCGTGTGTAAATCACATGTGATTTAATCATCGTAGACATTATAAAAACAAATATTAACGTCATAACTTTTGTTTTTGGTTTTTCACATTCTGGTTTGGTCAAAACTAACAAAAAAATGAAATAAAGAAAACACAAAATTTAAATTGAACAACAAAAGAGTGCATTTATTCAGAATTCGAACATCTCAAAGTACACATGTGTTCACTTTCATGTGATCCAAAACAAGCTAAATACATAAAACTAACTACAAGAAGTCTAGTTAAAAAAAAAAGTTACTAAAGTAAATATTAATAATAAAATAATTTTTTTATTAAATCACATGTGATATATATATATATATATATATATATATATATATATATATATATATATATATATATATATATATATATATATATATATATATATATTATTCGTATGTAAATCACATGTGATTCTAATGTAAATCACATGTAATTCTGTTTTAATCTAGAAAGTGATTCTGTTATTGTTGTGATTCGTGTGTAAATCACACGTGATTCGCGTGTAAATCACATGTTTTTTTTTTAGGTCGAACCGGTTGACCCCGGTGCCCAGTGACTCGACTGGGTCAATTTCGAACCCGATTTTCAAAACATTGCTAAAAAGTTTCAAATAAGACACAAAAATTAAACTTATTTAATATTATGAATCACATCCCACTGAACCATTTTCACTAATTTGGTACTCTAACACATGAAACACACATAAATAAAAAACAAGAACTCCATCCAAAAGTCAAAATAAAAAAAGGATTATTTTCAATACTACATATAAGATCCGGTATATGCTACTCATAGAAAAACAAACTCAACTTAATGAAAAAGCTTAAAACTAACACTCAACAAATTAAACAAATCACTTCTATAAAAATAAATTTTATTAAATGAGTTGATTGCTATATGCAAGAAAATTAAAACAGATTAATTTTACCAAGTCATGACTCTAATATTAAGAAATTTGTTTTTTCCTTAAATCACTAAAATATCAACAAATTAATTTTTCAGACACAACTTTTATGTCTTCCCTTTCTGTTATAGTATCAACCATCAATGCTACTAATAACTTTCACTTCTGTTGCGTGTGATAATACCTAGAGAACTAGTGCCCGATATAGACTTGTTCTTTTCGTTGTCTTGAATAACCTATTTTTGTTCTTCCTTGGCCTCATTGACTTGAGTAGGTGTAACGGTGTCGGAGCTTGTGACCAATCAAACAATCACACCTGATCCGGCGAATCACCGTCACCGACCGCCATATCATCAATGGCGCGTTATAGATCCGTGGATTCTCCGACGAATCACCGTCACCAAACCACAAAAAATCAAATTCTTTAGTAAGATTTGGTTATTATTGGGCTTGAAAAAATTTAGATATATGATGAAGATGAATGTAAGAGAGAGAGAGAGAGAGAGAGAGAGAGAGAGAGAGAGATGGGAATAATTATCTGAATGTTGGGAAGGGTGATGTTAGGTGGGAATTGTAATATTACAAAATTGCCCCTCCGTATTTAATCAATTTTTAAAATCAGTTTTAATATGTACTATTAGATCTAAAGAATTGGACAGTGAAGATTGAACGATTTGATCTTTAAAGAATATTTGTTCTATATTGAACTTTTCTCATAAATAAAATATTAGAATGATTTTTAGACTAAATATTTTCAAGTGTAAAATGGATTTAAAAAAATAATAATAATAAATAAATAAAAACGACGTTAATAATAAAAAAGAAATACGCACGCAGTATGGTTACATGACCCATGAGAGCTCTATGTTTTTAGACGCCCACGATATATGACCATCAAGTCACCATTTGCTCTTTTTGAATATATAAATCACCAAAATTGAGGTCCACAATGCGTTTTTATTCAAACTACTCGTACATTGTCTTTTTGGGCATTGTCGCACACATTACTAATTGATTGGCACACTCTAACAGTCTAACTCATGCATGCCAGACTTGCACTATATTAATATTTTGCATTAACTACTTGTACAGTTGAGTGTGCAAATTAAAGGTTAGAGTGTACGAATCATCTCCCTATCCTAAACCTGCACTAATCTATACTACTATATAAAATATTTGAAACATGCTATTAATAGAAGACTTAAAAATTAAGATTCAACAAATTACTTATAATGGAAAAAAATGTTTTACAAAGCTTATATTATACACATAATTAAAGTTGAAGAAAAAAAATTAAATGTCTTAAATTATATAAACTTGTAACTGCCTAGAAAATTAAATATCTTCAATTCTATAAACTTGTAACAACCAAAAAAATTAAATGTCATTCAATTTTATTAACTACTCGTATAAATTTGTAACAGTCCTCTTACCTCTAATATTCATATAAATTACACCACTCTTAAAACTAAAAAACAAAACCATCTTCACTTTCTCATCTTCAATCTTCACTTTCTCTAGCAATATGCTCATTGGGAACTATATCTGACTTAAAAAATCTGTAAGAAATTGGTTATATGCTTTCTTTGTTACATTCGTACAAGACACAACAAAAACAAACCTACCTTCATGTGTTTGACACCAAGATCTTGAAACCGAAAAAAAAGTTAAGAAAAAAATTTTAAAGTAGTGGTTTTAGGTGTTGGGTTTAGTAGCAGAAAGACACCAATAAAGATCAAGGTGTGTTGTGGTTTGAAAGAAAACCATTAAATTGTTGCTATGATTTGGCTGGAAGAAAAAATGTAGTGTTTGGTGGGTGCGAATGGTTAAAAGAGAATAGGGTCGGATGTACTAATATTCAGGGTTCTTAAATAGATAAATAATTGGGGTTAGTTAAAGTTAGACTTAGGTTGATACATTTTGTTAGAGCCTCCATATCTATACTACTTTATAATAGTTTTAAGACTTTTTATAAGAGAATTTAAAAAAAGTAAGCCTACATACTTAGTATAAAAAGATAGTGAATAGTTTGCATACACATAAATAAAAGTTGATTAATTGTCTTAAATTGTTTGAACTTGTAACAACCAATTTAAAAAACATGTAACAGACCACTTTATAATGAGTATTTATGTGGAGCTTTAGTCTTAAGTTGTAACGTATTTGTGATTTTAAAATAAAAGTACTGACTTTCTTTTTAATAGTAATACATTATTGTTCAAAAGAGGTCTACCAAAACTCAAATAATATTATGTATTGATAAGGAAACACTTGATAGAAAAATATGTTCGATGTTTTGGTATAAGTGAGCTTGGGTTGAATTGGACACGACTTGACCCGACCCGACTCGTTAACTATTTGAGTTGTTGAATTTTTGCTAAAGATGGGAACCACTTTGAATTTACTGCTGAAATACTGTACCATCATAAAAAAAGTACTTTGAAAAAGATTATCGCTGAAAAATATAATCACACGGGTACCCGCCGCTGTAACGCGCGGGTACCCGACTAGTGTACCATAAGAGCATGGATCTAACTAAAAGGACTTAAAAATAACTGTACAAGCCATTTATGCATTAAATCACTTTTTAAACCCCTTTATTTTAGTCCAATTATCTTTTCGATGTGCCAAACATATATTTTCACCCGGATACCAAATGGGCCTCAAAATTTAAGTTAATCATAACTTTAATTAACGTTAGGCGGCACACAAAAATACTAGAGTACTAGTCTAGTATAAATAGTCAAAACAAGTTGATCCAAACACACTATAAAAAGCGAATTTCGTCGCTAATTCACATAATTTCATTCAGATCAAACTAATCTTCATTCCCAATGACTTTAAAGAAAGTTTTACTGACGGTCAACGGCGACGAAGTTTCTAAAAACGTCGCTTATACTCTAGCTCAACGCGGATGCAGGTACCTTTACCTTCTTCTTTTTTTATATTAAACTTTTAGTTAATCGTGTTTGATGTTTTTGGTTTTTTTAGATTGGTGTTGGTTGGTGACGTGGAGGTAATAAAAAGTGTCGCTAATTGGATTATCAACGATCTGAAGGAAGTGACGGTTGAGAGAGTTGGATTAGATATGGAAGATGAGAGGGAAGTTGTTTTTGATCAAGCTGTTGAGAAAAGTTGGAGTCTTTTGGGGAAGATTGATGCTTTTGTTAATTGTTGTACTTATGAAGGTATTATAATTTTTTTAGGGGGTGTTTGTTTAAGGTTTATATGTGACTTTAAGAGCTTATTTGATTTCCGCTTATATTTCATAAGCCCTGATTTTCTCGCTTATTTTGTGACTATTGGACTTATATAAGCCCATAAGTGTCGAAATAAGATGGAAAATTTTGGCTTATGAAATATATGCCGAAACCAAATAAGCTCATAAGCCGAGATATATGCTCCTACTGATATACTTACATGGATCATGTAACAACGGAGAAAGTGGGTTCCTTTTATGAGTATATGGATGATTGACACATAAGAAGTAGAAGGATAAGTATTAGCTTATTATTAGCCATTACCCACAAGGGTGTTGGTGTTTCAATTGCTTATTATTAGTTTATTGCATTTTGTAAGTGTCTTATGTGTTTATTGCATAGTTTTAAGATAAGGAATCCCAAGCACTCCATCGGGAAGTATTTATCTCCTTATTTTTTAAGAAATGAGTGCTTAAAAATAAGCACCAAAGCGCCTCCTTTTTCGGCAAAGGTGTAGGTTGTTATGACTTATGAGTAAGCTTACCCATACATCCCCAAAATCTGTTTATTTGCTCACTTCAAATAATCAACTCAAAGCTCTGTGGCCAATATTGTTTATTTTACCTACAAATAAATAGATTAACAATCCCAAACGCTATTGTAACTGCTTATCTATTGTATCGTGAGTCTCAGCAGATAAGCAGTTCTATTGAGCATTACAAACAGTTTGTTAGTAAGAAAACGAGTCATGTTATAAGAGACAACAAATAAAAAGTTTGAGCATTCTGGTTTAGCAAATAAAAGTTTAAAATCAGAATTAGTTTTGTTAAGCGCTGCTACAAGGCAAGAACTAGTTATATGAAGTTTGAAGCTATGAATTTGTTGAGCCATGTGATAAAGTGCTACTATGAGTCATAACAAACTTACTACTTTTGGCCTACGTTCAAGTGTTTTTATATGATGTTTTGAAATTCTTTACACTAAATGTAGATTATTCATAAGCAGTGTTTCATCACTTGTTTTCACACAACAGGAAAGAATCAAGACCCACTGCAAATTTCTGAAGTTGAGTTCAAAAAGACGGTTAGAATAAACTTTATGGCTCCTTGGTATTTGCTGAAAGCTGTTGCAAAGAGAATGAGGGATAACAAAACAGGAGGATCTATTGTGTTTATGACCTCAATAGTTGGTGCCGAAAGAGGGATATATCCAGGTGCAACTGCATATGGTGCAACTTTGGGTGGCATTCATCAATTAGTCAGGGTAAGTATTAAGTAACATGGATTTTCGTTCCATTTTAATCAATTTACAAAACTTTGACCATATTATAAAGGACGACCATTTTACATCTCATTTTCTGGTCCCTTCTACCTGTCATGAATAGACATGAAGTTGAGACTTGGAAAATGGGGAATATACTAGGAAAGGGGGTATATGTAAATTGAGGAATACATCTGAGTCAGTGAGGAATAAGCCAGGGCAATGATGTGGTTGACTGTTGAGTATCTGGCCCAGCATAGAATTTGTGTTGTGATGCAAGAAGTAGCAACATAAGCAGGTTTGGGAATGGGTCCAAATGGGTTCAGTTGTAAACGAGTTGTTGTTGTTGTTTTTTTTTTTTTTTTTTTTTTCCTGGTCACTTCTTACACATTAAATATCAAAATTGAACCATGCATAAGTAAACAAGTCGAATTTCCAACAGTCTAATTTAGAACTTATAATAGCCGTGACCCATTGTCCTTCGATCACTGTTATCCTTAATTCATGATTGTTAATTTGTTATGATCATTATAGGCAACTCTATAATCACTTCTTATGGTTGGCTACTTCCTTGTTTGTTATTTCCTAATATCACATCTGTCATCTGTGATCAGACATCAGCTATGGATATAGGTAAGCACCAAATCAGGGTTAACGCGATTGCCCGTGGGCTGCATATAGATGATGAATTTCCGGTAGCAGTCGGGAAGGACAGGGCACAAAAGTTGGTCAAGGATGCAGCACCACTAAACAGATGGTTAGACCCCAAGACTGACTTGGCTTCAACCGTCATCTACTTGGTAAGTGATGACTCACGCTACATGACCGGGACCACGATATTTGTTGATGGTGCGCAGTCTGTTGTAAGGCCGCGTATGCGTGCTTACATGTGAGATTTGAATATCTGTTAGACATGGTATTGCAATTTTTAAGTGGATGATATAATAAAGGTTTTAAATTCGGGTCATCAAATACTTTGGCTGATTGTATTTACTGTAAAATTTGTATTCAAATGGGTTGAAATAAATCTACTCTAGTGGCATTGCATTAACAAATGTGTCACTCTTACACAATTAACTAGAGCAATAACAAATCTCTACCGATACCACAACTGAGTCGAACCAGTTGTGCAACAAATGACAGCAACATGCGTCGGAAAATGAACATTATATTGACACGAAAAGAAACTTGGTGCAATTAGCCTCCTACAACGAAAGAACAATGAATTGAAATAAAATAAAAAAACCACTGAATTGAAATAAAACTTGGCCCTGAAAAACCACTGAATTCAATTATCTATTCAAAATGTAACGACATAAAAAACCACTGAATTGAAATAAAGCTTGGCCCTGAAAAACCATATTATACAATCACCATGTTTACAACAAGCCTCAAATGCAACAACAAATCATATTAGAATTGAACCTAAAATTTGTGAATCTGAAACTTGGGAAATCAACGCAACCTCCTGGCTTCCCTCTCAGACTCAAGTAAAGTAAGAACATCACCCTCTCTAACGGGTCCCTTTACGTTCTCATGATAAAACGGTTCTGGTCATCAAGAAACTTCACTCTCACTTGTGTGTAACCTGACCCCTTGATCTAGTTCTTCCCATAACTTTCAAGACAATTGCGTGCTTGACCTGCGACTCCATCTTTTACTTGCTGTAAATCCAATGAGTGAAATACCAATTTGTCATTACTCGTTCAAATGTTTGATCAGTAGCTAAAAATAAACAATAAATTCAAAACATCCAAGCATATAAAGGTGTTAAGCTTTGCGCTTTCAATAAAATTATCTGAATGTTGCATTTTCATGCCGGTAATTAGTTTAAAATCTATTTAACATAGAGAAACTTATCTAGATGAACAATCATGTAATTAGTAAAGGGTGTAAACGACCCAAGCTAAGTCGAGCCTGTGCTTGGCAAAACTCGAACTCGGCTCGGTTATGAACTAAATTTAGTTTTATAGTTTTCTAAAAATCATGATGTAAAAATCATATGATATATAATTACAATATATTTATATTATAGGTAAAAGCTCGTTTAGGCTTGTGAGCTTAATCGAGCTTGATGTGTGATGCTTGAACTTGAATAAAGCTTTTAGCGAGACGAGCTCAAGTAGCTCACAAGCAGCCCGGCTCATTTACATCCTACTACCTCCGTCCCATTTAAAGTGTCCACTTTCATAATGCACAAAGTTTTAGGAGATTCCACTAACTAAACTCTCCACCAATCAAATATTACTTTTACCCACTAAACTCTCATTTTATTGGTTGGAAGGTACAAGTGGACACTTTAAATGGGACATGCAAAGATTCCATTGTGGACACTTTAAATGGGACGGAGGGAGTAGTAATTAGTCAAATCTTTTATATAATAAAACAAAACCCTTAGTGGGTACTTTCGTATTTCGGAAAAAAAAATATTTCCTTATTAGGTAATATTTTAATTATTATTTTTTAATTTAAAAATTTTAAAATTTGTTTTGTTGATATACTACACAAGTAGAAGATAAATATAAAAAAATATAAATAAAATGCAACTAACAATTGATTAATTTTTTTAAATAATTATCTTTCATAATAAACAAATATAATTAAAAATCATAAATCAAATAAAACAAAGATTAAATTATTTGTTTTTTAAGAAATAAAAATATATCATTCAAAAAAAAAAAAAAAAAAAAAAAAAAAAAAAAAAAAAAACGCGTGCGCGAGCATTATAACTAGTAGTAGCTGCTATAGCATCAATAATTCTGATTATTCACTATTTAGAAGACGATCTATATCAAAATCCCTAAATTTTGTTTAGTTAAACACTTTAACAATACAACTAGTTAACATAACTATAACCATCAAGGCAAAAAAAAAAAAAACACATAACTCAATGGCAAACACACCCCAAAATCAAGGATAATCTATTGGTTCTAATAGAGTTAAAATCAGTATAACAAATACTTTATTCTATCATTTTCCGCATATTTGATATCAGGGTTTAAATAAATTAGGATGTGATGTAAATACCTGAAGTTATAAACCGAAGAAGGTGAGGTGCGGCTGCTGGTCTTATGTATTTGGACCCAGTAAAAGTAGAGTTTGGGCTTATGAATCAGACTATACTTTTCTTTATTTTTTCACTTTATAGTTTCTAGCTAATATCGATTTAACGAGTGATTTATTTGTCCAACTTTATTTCGATGGGAATAATTGTCCAACTTTACTAGTTCGGAAGACTAACAAAGCATATCACTTACATTGCATTCTTAAGTTTTTGATTAAAGAAAAAAAAAAAAAAGACCAGAAAAGTAAAAAAAATAAAAAATGATATTGTTTATGTACGGTATGTAAATCGGTTTAAGAGACGAGATGTGAATGGTTTTGTTGTTTGGTTTTTTATATAGAACGGTAAGGACCCTAGTCGAACAAACACATCATTATTATTGCTAACAAAGTTTCTTCGTCATCATCTCCTAGCACTATTACAAACATCTGCAGCCCCAATTCTACTTGATAAAGGTAGAACGTGTTACACACCTTGTAACAGGGGTCAAGGACTCGACCTTGAGGCTGAACAAATCACACAAATAACTTGGACGTATTCCCCTAACGCCAGGTTCCCACACACACATACACACGTTTACTGTTTACATTGTGACACTTGAATAAAACCTGTATCATATGTCTCATTATATAATAGAGGCATTAGGGTTTACAAAGAAATAAAATAGAATATTGAAAATCTTCCTAATCAAGTAAACTAATTTCCTGTATATTCTTTTTCTTTGAAGTTTTCCTCTTTGTCGCCATAAGTCCCTCATCTTTCAATCTTTTGTCTTATCAACTCTAATATAATTCCTAACAATCTTCCCCTAGTTGATATGACAAAACCAAGTGTATGAAAGATGTCGTCTTCCCCTTAAACCATGCATATCATCAAGCTGCAATCTTCAAAGTATTCTTCTTCCCCTTTTGTCATCATCAAATAGGGGACAAATGTAAGTAACCTTGATCTTCACAACCACAAATCAATATTACACGTCGAATCCATCTTTCCAATGTTTCAAAGTCGCCCACCATTAAGTTTTCCGCATCTAAAAATGTACTTGAAACAGTAGAAATCAAAACTAGCAGTAGTAATAACAACTAGCAGTAGCAAAAACATTCACCTCGATGTAGCATAAAAATGGTTAATCATTTTAACAATAAGCTTCTCCTGAAACCCATATGTTAACCATTTGTTGAATCTTCAATTCTGTAGGCTCTTATGTAATGATTACTAATGAAGAAAACTAAGTATTACCAACTTGATGCTGAAGTAGAACAATCCAAACTCATGTCTTAAATATAACTTCGAACGTATACCCAAACCGATGTATAGGGAGACCGTAATCTCTTGACAATAATCACTGAGCACAATAACGTAACTCCTTCAAGTGTTTGTCAATTAGTAGTTATAATTAGAACACTAACTCGAATAATTCCACTTCAACGTCAAATAGGTGATAAAAACCTTTCTTCGTAATCAATTGAGCAATAATAACGAGCCATTTAATCTATTAAGAACCATGTAAAACAAAAACCCAAACTCCTTTTAGTGTGTATTTCGCTGACTTGTCACAAAGTCAGCCAAAAACAAAAATCAAACAATCTTCTTGCATGTGTCCAATAACTCCATATAAACCAAGGACCAGAAACATGTACGCCAGTAACATGAATTCACGAAACCCTTTTTCACCAAACGTACACATTAGTATCATGCAAGTTACAACCAAATACCAATCAATCTTACTAGTGTGTGTCTTCTCCATATCAGAAATCCAAAACCATATAACAATCTAATGAGCTTCCCCTCACTTTTGTAACCATGTTCACCAAACTACCCACGACCAGGTCATAACCTAAAATAAATATTAGCATCAACGAACACCATGAAGCCCAAAACCTAGGATTTATATACAACCTGAACTTGTGTAACCTTCCTTTTCCACCAAACATAGACCAGCATATCGAGCAGTACAAAAAGAAAGGTAGCAGTGGAAACATAGCGTTGGCAGTGGAAACACATGAAGTGCAGCAGTTGTTGTACCACAACCCTTAAGGTTTACTTCCAACATTAAGTTCACATCAGATGTACCAGTTTCTTGTAGCCCCAATCATGAGTAAATCACAGCAAGATCACATAATGAAAATCACAATTAATAATCAATGTTTCCTTGTTGTTGTTGACTTCAAATCACAAGTGACCACAAGACTTTCCATGTGCCTTTGTTCCTTCCTTTTAATTTGCTTCAAATTGCACGTAATCAAAATAATAAAGAAGAAACCAAAGCAAATAAATTGTTGAGATAGTCACCGACCCACGTTCTCTATGAGATGATTTTAATAATCAACCACTGGCCCACGAAAATTAATAGTATGAGGTTATAACTTAATCAACTGTACGAGTATTGATAAAAGAAGTAGAGGTAATAGATAAACCAGTAACCTCAGTTAAAACCATGCGTAAGTACCAGTAATCTCATTCCTTCATTATACCAATAACTTCAGTCCTATATTCCTTCTTAGTACCAGTACCTTCATTCAGCAACCAAAAGTAGAGTTACTCTAAGAGCAGTAGACATACTCTCATTAAAATAATTATGACCAGTAACCACAAAAAAATTCGTCACTAACTCCTGGTAGCCTTACTTGCACAAAACATACCGTTACTTATTTGCTCCAGTAATCACAGTTAACGCAAACATATCCAAACCAATTTCAGCAAACCTAATCAGCTCACGCAAACCATCAAAACGAGTAATCTCAGTAACACCATCACTTGGCTAACCCTTAAACCATCCTTGTATGAATGGATTCCAGGTTTAGGGTTCTACAAACCCTAACAAATCGCATCAGAATGAGCATGAAGAAACATGCATATAAACTTACATCAGTAGCAACTTGTTTGAAAAACCTTTAACCGAATTACATAAGTAGGCTTGTAACATGCTAGGGTTTCCTTTGTACTCCAGTAAACAGCATATGATCATTGTTATCAGCAGTACCAGTCATAAGAAAAACAATTAAAGATCAAACTCTAGAAATTTAGAAACCCTAAAAACCATTCGTACCATCATCAAGCTGCTTTCATCCATGAATTTTAGACATCATACAACATGTAACCAACTTCCATAATGAATTTAAGTCAAGTAAACACGAATTCATGAAGTTTAGTATCACAAAAACCCTAAAAATTCGAAAATTTCACATGTTGCAGCAGCAGACTTCGATAATTTTTATCTTTTTACTGAAAGCTCGGATCGAAGATCCCTCCGGTGGAACTCTTCCTTGATATGATGAGAACCTCTAGTAAAAATTTCATCCTGATCCAACGGTTAACGAAGAAGTTATCGTTGTTTTAAAACAGCTCTGCAGAAAGGTCACGAAAATTTTAGCAAAGTCGATTTTTTTTTTTTTTTGGGAAAAACAAAACCTTGTTTAATCCCACGATCATGAGCCCCTTGGCTCTGATACACATGTTAAGATCGTTTTAGCTCGAGGTTTGTTAGACCTCATCTAGGGATTAAACAATAATAATGATTAGAACATGATACGCAGTGGAATAAACAAACACAACATTATTATTGCTAACAAAGTTTCTTTGTCATCATCTCCTAACACTATTACAAACATCTACAGCCCCAATTCTACTTGATCAAGGTAGAACGTGTTACACACCTTGTAACAGGGGTCAAGGACTCGACCTTGAGGCTGAACAAATCACACAAATAACCTGGACGTATTCCCCTAACGCCAGGTTCCCACACACACACGTTTACTGGTTTACATTGTGACACTTGAATAAAACCTGTACCATATGTCTCTTTATATAATAGAGGCATTAGGGTTTACAAAGAGATAAAATAGAATATTGAAAATCTTCCTAATCAAGTAAACCGATTTCCTGTATATTCTTTTTCTTTGAAGTTTTCCTCTTTGTCGCCATAAGTCCCTCATCTTTCAATCTTTTGTCTTATCAACTCTAATATAATTCCTAATAGAAACCTTTCCTTTCTCTAGCCCTCCGCCCTCTATAGGATCTTCTCCACTGGTTAGGTCAAAAATACCACCCCAAGATTTTAAGACTACCTATAGGAAACTGGATAATTCACTAAAGATCGTACCAAAACCTTTAGGTGGGAAACAAACTTCGAGGAAATCTAGTAAATCTTACCCTCATTAGGATTTCCGTCCTCTGAGGTAATCCTTTCCTACTCCCCCATTCTTTTCCACTCCTCCGTCATTTTTCACTCTTCTCACTTCTCCGTCATTTTTCACTCTTCTTACTTCTCCGCTATTTTTCCCTCTTCCAAAATTTCTTATTCTTCACCCTCACGTCATTTACCACCCCTCCATAAAATCCTATTCCCCTACTCCTCCATTCTTCCCCACTCTTCTTCTTACACTTCCGTCATACCCTATTCTACCTACTCTTCCGTCTAAACTTACCTTACCATCCTTACCCACCGTCCAAACCTACCCTCCTATCCTTTCCTACTCTTCCTTCCTTTTCTTCCATTACTTTCTACTCTTTCGTCATACAATGTTCTAAGTGTTAGAACTTGTATTCTCAAATCTTCCGTCACTCTGCAAGTTTCTATTAGTTAGAAACTTGTAAAAATATCTAAGTCGGAGTTTTCTTAATCCTCATTATGACCAACTTATGATATTATCCTTTTAATCCCGTGTTATCTTGCAAAGCCATGACTCAGGGTGCCATCCGGTAACTAGTTGTTGACAGTAGTACTGCAGCACTAGAAACCCGAGTTACTAACATGGCTAATGCTAATAACCCATTCTCTCAAACACTCCCGTACCACACCCCACTTAAGAGTGGTTAACTCTCTCTCTTCATTTTTCCGCCGATACTACTTAAGGATGATTTATAATCATCTTATTTAGATGAATCAGTGCACTTTTTCATCTTAATAAGAAATTATAAATCTGCGGACCATGAATTTATAAACTCTTGCTTACAAGAATTGGGACGCCTCTGCTTGTAAGTGATCATAAGATATAAATAAACGAGTCTGAGTATTTGGCACGCGTACAAACATTTCCTAATTCGTTTGTACGAAACCATTCCTTTCCTCCATCAATATCGTCCTTTCTGTGAAAAACTAGAAGGGGGGGTTGAATAGTTTTACGTCAATTTTTGTTTTATAAAAACTTTGTTTACAAAATCTTCGATTCTAGTTTTATGTGAGATCAATATATAACATACATATATATACTAATATCTACGTAAATAAACAACAAAAATATAAGCAAATAAGTAAAGAGATAGAGTTAGAAAGATCGCACCACAAGACAAAGGATTTATAGTGGTCCCCCTTGATGATTACAAAATAAACTCATTTTTAACCCCTTTTTGATGATTACAAAATCTAAACTCCTTAAATCAAAAATTGTTATATAAGCAAGTATTTAGTGAGTTTATATCACTTCTCCCCCTTTTTGTGAACATCAAAAAGGTTTATTCCGACGTCGGATGAGCTCCCCCTTGATGTGTACTCCCCCTCGTTTTAAGGTTATAAGACAAATCGAGATATGGAATGCTTGCAAAAATATTTAGAGCACACAATATATATGATGCAATACACTAAATATATAACAAGAAAACATGTAAAGGATAAAGAAAAATAAAATCTCAACAAGCATTTATTATTCATAAAATAGATTATGTTGGAAAACATAATCATTGTTGCATAAGCATACATATATGCTTTTCTTAGCAAACTACATTAGATAATACTAAGTTGCCAACTTGAGGTCTCTAGGACTTGCTTGGAGATTGAAAGCATGGAGCATGGATTTAGTGGAGGTAGACATTTGTGGGGATTTTGTTTGGAGAGTTTGGAGTGGTTGATGGAGGTGAGCTTGGAGCAGAAGAGTTGGATTGTTGTGTTTGTGATGGTGGTGGAGATGACCTTGTGAGGAGATACTCAATCCAAGTGAAGTGCTCATTGAGAGCAATGGTTTGTTTTTGGAGAAAAATACAACAAGGACAATTGTTGACATGATTCTCAAGTGGGACAATATTGTTGGATGGTGAGGATGGAGTGGTAGAGGGTTGTTGAACCAAATTGCGTTGAGCAAGATGTAGGGCAAGGAGAGCACTAAGCTCATGGGCTTCTTTGAGCTCCTCAACAGACTTTTTATGTTCGGAGGAAGGTGATGATGGTGGAGTTGGATTATTGTTGGGAATTGAGGTTTGGACATGTAGCATGGGATTCATGTCTTGATGAGAGGGATGGATGTGGTTTTGGGATTGAGTATGTTCCTCAAATGGATCATTTGGAAGAGTTGAGTGAGATGGATGTCGAGTATTGTTGGTCAGTGATATAGTGAGGTTGTCATGTGGAGGTAAAGTGAAGGTTTCATTTGGGTGAAGTGGATGTTTAGTTGTTGGTTGGTTGGAGACAACATCATTAATGGATGAGAATTTTTGACATGTATCAAGTTTTCTTCTCCACACGGGTTTGACAGTGATTCTTGCACCTCTAGTAGGTTTGGTTCTTGGGTGATTGGGGGAAGACATGATGGATTGAGTAATGATAAATGATGAATGAGGGTATTTATAGTGTGATGATTTGGTGTTTATGGAAGGATAATATGTGGTGGATTTGATAGACAAAGAATGTTTGTGAATTTAGGGAAGTGGGGAATCAAAATAGGGTGAAATGGGCTAAAAAGCAGAAAGCAAACAAGGAACCTCGACCATCAGGTGGCCGGCCCACTTAATTAATGGCCGGCCCCTTTAATTTTAAGGGGGCCGCCTGTTATAATTATGGGGGCCGCCCAATGTCTGGTTCCCAGATTGCCAGAAGTAGTTTTTGGCAGAGATTTTTTCAGAAAGATGTTTGTTTTGAGGTTTGGTTTTGGGCAAGTCCATCTCTTTAGGCAACCAAACAAATATTATCTTGATGAAGTATGCATAGAAAGTATATATGTAGGCAACTAAGCATATAAAATAGTTTCATGCAAAGACAATGATGAAAGTGAACATATAAGCAAGTCATGTATTCTAAGGCAACACATAAAGTATAAGGCAACTTAGTGAGTGAGAAACTAATGATGGAACAAATGTGACAAAGTTACACTTGACATTTATCTAGTGTGTGCCTACATGCAACAAATGTGGAGATGCGATTGCTTCGACTCCTAATGCAAAGAAATACAAACATCCTAGGAAGCAATCCAAAAACTCCTTGATTCAATTTCCTTAGTTCATGATTGCCAAGGATATATATTGGATTATATATTTTGACAACTCATGTGAAAGTTCATGCATGAATTTGGAAAAACGTTTTTACTATTTATTCAACAATGAGTTTTCCTAAACGTGAGAGTATTTCAAAATGAATTGAGGTTTTCTTTGAGAATACATATGCAAAACAAAATATCTCAATTCCTGATTTTTGTGCAAAACAGAATCCTAGACTCAGACTTGAGAAGAAAGAAAAAAAAATTAAAAAAAATTTTATTCTCAGATGGCCGGCCCCCTTAAAGTGAGGCCGGTCTCCTTAATTTTAAGGGGGCCGCCCTTATATATTTAAGGGGTCCGCCCATCTGACAAAAAAAAATAAAAAAAATCAGGATCATGAAATTTCAGAAATAAAATTTTAATCTATTTGTTCCATCATTCCTAATCCTAAACGCAAGTGGTTAAATAATTCACGCTTAAGGGGCTTAGTGAATATATCGGCTATGTTATCTTCCGAGGCTACCTTTTCAATTGTTATGTTTCCCTTTTATACGTTATCCTTAAGAAAGTGATGTCGTATTTCTATATGTTTAGTCCTAGAGTGTTGAACGGGATTCTTACTTAAATCTATGGCTCCTTTATTATCACACATTATAGGAATGTCTTCTAACCTAACGCCATAGTCTACGAGAGCTTGTTTCATCCATAGTGCTTGTTGACATGCCTTTCCAGCGCTTACATATTCAGCTTCGATGGTCGAAATAGCAAGAGCGGTTTGCTTCTTGGAAAACCAAGACGTTAGGCAACATCCCATAAATGTGCAAATACCACTAGTGCTTTTTCGATCCACGTAGTCTCCCGCATGATCCGAATCCGCATAGACAATAGTTTCTATGCCGAATCCCTTAGGATACCGTAATCCTAAGTGTATAGTGCCTTTAATGTATCGGAAGATACGCTTAATCGCTTCTAGGTGAGAGGTTTTGGGATCCTCTTGAAAGCGGGCACAAAGGCAAACACTAAACATGATATCGGGTCTACTTGCCGTTAAGTATAGTAAACTACCTATCATTCCTCTATACTTAGTGTTATCCACGGACTCACCTTCTTCATCTCTTGTGAGTTTTACTTCCGTAGACATAGGTGTCTTAAGAGGTTTTGAGTCTTCTAGGCCAAATTTCTTAAGCATTTCCTTAATGTATTTTGATTGGTTATAAAATATTCCATCTTTTAGTTGTTTTATTTGTAATCCTAGGAAGAAGTTTAGTTCACCCATCATGCTCATCTCAAACTCATCATGCATGATTTTGGAAAATTCATCACACATATCCTGACAAGTTGATCCAAATACAATGTCATCGACATATATTTGAACAATGATGATATTTGGGTCACTTCTTTTAGTGAAGAGAGTGTTATCTACCATTCCCATGGAATAATTATGCTCAACTATGAAAGCTTTCAGTCTATCATACCAAGCCTTTGGAGCTTGCTTAAGACCATATAAAGCTTTCTTTAGTTTGTAAACATAATCAGGTTTTGCGAAGTCAATGAATCCCGGAGGTTGTGCCACATAAACCTCCTCATTGATAAAACCGTTAAGGAATGCACTCTTCACATCCATTTGGTATAACTTAAAGTCTAGGGCGCAGGCATAAGCTAAAAGGATTCTAATGGATTCTAATCTAGCTACAGGGGCATAGGTTTTGTCATAATCAATTCCTTCTTGTTGATTATAACCTTGGGCGACTAACCTAGCTTTATTCCTAGTTACAATTCCATTTTCATCTAATTTATTCCTAAATACCCACTTAGTTCCTATTATGGTCTCATTTCTAGGATTTGAGACTAGTTCCCAAACATCATTTGTTTTGAATTGATTTAATTCTTCTTGCATAGCCATAATCCAACTTTCATCCTTTAAGGCTTCATTTATATTCTTAGGCTCTATTGTTTACACAAAACAAAAGAAGTTATTTTTATCTTGAGCTTGTGATCTAAGTGTTCTTTGATTTAGGTGACCTATGATGTTATCTAATGGATGTGACTTTGATTCCTTAACATTTACACTTTCATTTTCTTCTATAGTTTCTACTTCAAGATCATTACCTAAGGGTTTAGTTTTACTAACCTCAGCAACTTCTTCCTCTATTACATCATCATTTTCTAAGGGTAATGTTTTAGGTAGAGGAGGAGTTTCATCAAAAGTTACATTTAGGGATTCTTCTACTTTCATGGTATGTTTATTTAGAATTATATATGCTTTACTATTTTGTGAATATCCTAGAAAAACTCCTTCGTAAGCTTTAGGGTCAAACTTAGTGAGTGATGCGTGGTTTTAAAATCTTGCAAAAGGTTTTACCTCTCGAGGGATCTCGAGAAGCTTGCATTCCCCACCAGGCAGTGTACCTGATCGTTGTAGTATAGTATAGTGACAAGTACCGGGGGATTGATCGTTCAACTCAGGAATAGTGTCGCTAGGATTATAAAGTCTACTAAATTAAGCCTAGAGGTGAGGGGTGATTCTTTTTGTATTTTTATATTTTTATAAAAGCAAGTAAAATCTCAGGTTTTGGAGAAGTGGGCGGAATTAGTTGCTAGCCAACTAACCCAATTTATCTAAAGATGCAATCAAAATAAAATAAAAGAAATAAAAATGAACCTAATTATACTAATTTGGTGTAAACAATGATAGGAAAAGTTGTGTTTACTTAGGTTTCATTACTCCCTAGATATCTTTTACAGGTTGATAGCTTGTTACAATTGCATGGATGACGGGTCATATTCCTTAATACTAGTCGTAGGGCCGTGTAAAATATTCCCTAACTCTATAGGATCATACTTCACTCCTATGTCGAGCCGTTAGAAGCTCCTAACATGGGATCATTAGAATTCTCCTACGCATTAAATACAACCAAAAATCGTAGTACACCTCCGATCATGTTTCTTAAGACGTTCAAGCAAGTTACCAATGGAAGTCTGCCAGTTTTCTTAAGCCTAACATCGAATACAATCATCCGTAACAATTATAAACAAACAATCAACCCATAATTAACATCTAGGTTTCACTACATCTAAGCAAACACAAAAGAAATCTAGCCTAGCATGTTTAATTGAGGACAAGCGTAAGATATATTCAAGCAACACATAGACATATTGATTGAATTGAAAGAGTACTTATCTCAATTAAAACATGAATGATTCAAAGGGTTGGAACCCTTGAAAAAGCTGTGAAAATCGGCCTAGGGTTTTTCCCTCAAAGTTGCACACTAATGAATAAAATTTGGAAAATTATATATAGATTCTACAGGGTGACGGCGTCAAGAAGAAAATTCTGACGCCGTCAACTCGCCGCCAAAGTGAAATCGTATTGCCTAGATCTGCTTGTGACGTCGTCCCGTGTAAAATTTGTTCTGGGCCGTCACCAATATTTGAACCATGACGGCCTTGGGTGACGTCGTCATACTCTTTGCACAAAACTCTCTGGACCGTCACGGAAATCTTCCACATCCACTCCCTTTGTGACTATTGACGTCGTCACTAAGGAATTTGTGATGCCGTCAGGTACTGTTCCAGCAAGGAAAATTGAGACTTTGCCGTTTTCTTCACTTTTATGCTCCAAAAACATCCAAAATGCCTCCTTTTCTGCATTTCTCTGTAAAAGTACCTAAAATGACAAAAAGAACGATTTAGGGCAATATTTGATCAAATAAGTTCGAATTCGGGCTTAAATGACCCCTTAAAAGTGGTTCATTTTTCGCCTCATCAGTGAGATAGTCTTTTGTATTAAGTATGAAGCATTTACTTCCGAATACTCTAAAATAGCCTATATTAGGTTTTCTACCTCTTAACAACTCATATGGAGTTTTTCCTAAGATTCGTCTAATAGAAACTCTATTAAGTATATATGTTGAAGTATCTACGGCGTGACACCAAAATTTTTGTGGGATAGATTGTTCATTTAACATTGTTCTACTCATTTCTTGTAGAGACCTATTTTTTCTTTCTACTACCCCATTTGATTGCGGAGTACGTGGAGCGGAAAAGTTGCGAGATATTCCATTTTCATCACAAAATTTTCCGAATTGTACTTCGTTATCAAATTCCCTACCATGGTCCGTCCTAATTGAGACTATAGAGCATCCTAACTTATTTTGTATCATTTTACTAAATATCTTGAATTTTTCAAAGGCTTCGGTTTTATCACTTAAGAACCTAGTCCACGTGTATCGTGAATAATCATCTACTATAACTAAGGTGTAACGATTGCCATCGTAGCTCCGCACAGCGGATGGACCAAAAAGGTCCATGTGAAGTAATTCTAAGCATCTAGTAATGGATAACATATTTTTAGCTTTGTGACTAGCATGTGCTTGTTTTCCAATTTTACAAGCATCACAAAAGTGTTGATCATATCTTAGGCTAGGCAAGTTTCTAACTAGTTCCTTAGAGACTAAAGATTGTATTTGTTGCATGTTTGTGTGACCTAATCTCCTATGCCACAAAGTGGAGTTTTCATCTATAGTAGCTAGGCATATCTTATCTTCTGGTTTGTCTCCTAATTTCATAACATATATACCTCCTTTCATAATTCCTCTACCTATAACTTTCTTATCCTTAATTATTTCACTATCTTTGTCGGTAAAGGTAACCCTACACTTATTATCACATATTTGGCCTATACTAAGCAAGTTATAAGTTAGATTATTTACATGCTCGACATATTCAATAGTTAGAGAGTCTTGAGAGATCGTACATTTGCCTATGATTTTTCCATGGCGATCACTACCAAAAAACAACGTTACCTCCGTTATAAGCCTTATATGTAGAAAATAGCTTGCGATTCCCCGTCATGTATCTTGAGCATCCACTATCCTTTATCCACTCATCGGGCTCCAAATCTACTCCAAGACATATTTCATCAGGTGCTTGAGCTACGAAACATTTGTGCTTCATTGTTTCGTCTTCGTCACTAGATTTTCTTCTTCGGGTGGTCTTCCTTTTATCTTGTGCTTTTAGTCGCTTCTTAATAATGTTCTTGAATTCTTTAACGACCTTTGCATATTCTTCATCTTCACTTTTGGAACTATAATAATCATCATCATTATGTTCCTTTTCGATCGTTGACTTATACACCCTTCTTGTTTGCTCTTGGTATGACTCATGGGGTTTTCGCCATAATTATCTACACATGCAAAATTTGAACTAGTAGCACTTGTACTCATTTCAGCTAAATACTTATCTATTATACTTTCATTTTCAACTATTTTATATATAAAATTTTCTTTGGCTTGACATTTCTCTTGATGAAAATTTAAAAGGCTTTTCCACATATCATTTGCCGTTTGACAAAAAAATATTCTTTCATATTCAATGTTTGGTAAAGCTTTGTATATAATCATTTTAGCTATATTATTTTTATCAAGTACTACTTTGAAATAATTTTCTTGTTTTTCAAAAATAGTTTTTGTTGATTGAAAATCACCAATTGAGATGACATGCCAAATATCATAATCTATTAATTTCACGTAACTTTCGAATCGATTTTTCCATTCAAGAAAACTTGTATTTTCAAAAAGTGGTGGTTTAAATGTCATGTTCCCTTCTAAATATTTTTCCGATTCCATAGATCGATTTCAAGTTTTAAAATACAATTTATTTTAAAAGTCTTGTTTAACGTAGCTCTGATGCCAATTGTGGAAAACTAGAAGGGGGGGGGGGGGTTGAATAGTTTTACGTCAATTTTTGTTTTATAAAAACTTTGTTTACAAAATCTTCGATTCTAGTTTTATGTGAGATCAATATATAACATACATATATATACTAATATCTACGTAAATAAACAACAACAATATAAGCAAATAAGTAAAGAGATAGAGTTGGAAAGATCGCACCACAAGACAAAGGATTTATAATGGTTCGGCTACGAAGCACCTCTTCGTCCTACTCCACTCCCCGAGCACCTAACTCGAGAGTTTTCTTCACTATGTCAACAAGCTCCCTTATGGCGGAGAAAACCTTACACAACTTTTGCTTACACCAATTAACGACACTAAGCTAAATGTCGAGTCCTAATAGTAGCTAGAACCAATCTCACACCACTAGTCACTACACACCTTCTTCACAACTTATACACACCACTACTACTACACAACTTCACACAACTTCACTACTTCTTCTTCACAACACAACTTCTTCTTCTTCCCAACACAACTACTTCTATTCACAACTACTAACACACCTAGATCTATCTATCACACAACTTCTACACCTTTACAAATAATATACACAACAACTAGCAATATACACAAATCTACAATACTTCTTAACAAGATGTTGGAGGAGTATTCTTCTCTTGCACTTTGAATGTTGATGGATTGGATCACTTGAAACAAGAACTAATATGTTTATGATCAAAAGATTTAGGAAGATGATTTGAGAGAATTTAGACAGAAAGTTATAGTGCAAAAGGTGAGGAAAAATTACAGATTTGAACCAGTATTTATAGGAAAAAGATTCTGACACAGGAGCGTATGCCGGCCCCCTTAATTGTGTGCCGGCCCCCTTAAAATTAAGGGGGCCGCCCACTGTAACGGCCTGATTTTTTTGTCCTTTCTGGGGAAAGTTTATTTGGTGAAAATTTAACTGAATTTGGTTAAAAATTTGAATTCATATATTTATTTTGAATTAAACATTTTCCTCTAATTACCAAAAGTGTTTTTCTAAAATATGTAAAATGTTTATACCATTTTATATAATTTGTAATTAGTAAGTAAACCTTCCTTTGATCATAAAATGTATTAGACACTTGTTTATTCATACCTTAAGTGAATTAGATGGATGTAAAGATATTTTGTCACTAAATACTTGTTTACGTAATGATTTTACGTTTAATGATTTTACATTTTGTGATCGTCAAAATATAGGGATATCGATAAATATTAATAACGTTTTTACGCATTATTTATATCAACACTTTCCTTCGAATCATAAACTCGTTCTTCTCTCTCAACCTTTACTCTTACTAAATCTCGGGACGAGATTTTCTCTAAGGTGGTGAGACTGTCATAACCCATAAAATTTCATCAAAATTATTTCCACCACCAGGTAATTTCACAGGTAAAATTTTACTTTTCATTACATGCATGACTCTTTAGACCTGCTCACGTATCCACTTATCCATAACATCACTATGTTTACCTCCTGTAAACATCCCGGTATGTCAAGTCTAGGTTTTAAACACTAATACATTAAGTAATCTATCACTCTAGGATACTATATCTATTAGAAACCCTAACAAAACCCTAATTGCACCCTATGTGTTTACAGTTATCTTTAAAACCCTAATTGCTTATCTAAACTAGTTCAAAAGTGTTCAAGGCTTAAGTATGATTTACCTTAGAAACTTTAGGATAGGTTAGACTCCCTAGACCATAGTACAACTCCCTAGAACTTAGTTGCAACTCCCTTAAGCACAAAACCAAAACTAGGGTTTACAAGTCTTAAAACTAGGTCAAACTATCCCAAAACCTTACCATAAGCTACCACCACTTAGTATAAGCCTCCTAGGACTTAATATTAGTCACTAAACACTCATAGGACCCTAATATAGGCACAAAACCTTAGGCAAGACCTTAATCTTTCACTAGAAAAACTAGGTCAAAACTAAAACAAAACTAGCTAAAACTTAACCAAAGCACCTCAAGCTCCTCAAACTATCACCCTAGTAGCTTAAGCACCTCAAGCTAGTACCCTAGAACCACCCAAGCTACCACCCAAGGTGGTGGATCACCACCTTGCCACCACTTGTGCCGCGACCCAACCACAACCAATCACCACTCCCCTACAACCCCTAGCTATAGATAGCTCTTCCTTATCACCCATTTAGGCCTCCTTAGTCACCTCTAGCTCAGCTTACTCACCCCTCCCCCTCCACGACACCTCCACCCTTGTTTCTTGCTCACTAAACCAAACGCACCTTATAAATAACACCCCTCCTCCTCCCTTTCATTCCACACCTTCCTCTATTCTCTACCTCACTTAATTCTATAGTACTAAGTCCCTAGAACCCATAGGAGTCGAGTAGAATAGCCTTGGTACTTGTCGAGTTCCATTTCTAGTCGAACAAACCCTAGTTGCCACGTTAAGCCTTCCACGACTGATTGATGCTAAATGGTCAACTAAAGTCAACCACAGATGTGGTCAATATAGTCAAACAACCTAGACCAATGCTTCCGGATAGTACAGAGTATCACCGGGTCGTTATATCCTGACGAGGTATGAATGGTATTTTGAACGTCATGTGATCAGGTGATTTTCACAGGAAAGGGTTATGATTGATAAATATGAAAAATTATGAAAGAGAATAGCTTAGACAAGCTATGTGAATGATTGCGTGAAATTAGATTGAGAAGAAACGCGTTAAAACCTAAAAACGTAAGTTTTAAATACAAACAGACACAAACGTACGTGAAAAAAAAGTGAAATTATAGAAATAAAAATCCTACAAAGATGAAAATTATATTTTTACGAGTCTAATGATAAAAGAAAATTTTGAGAAAAAGAAAAATAATTTTTACACTATTTAATTAATTATTATTAATTAATTACTAATTTCTAATTACTTTTTAATTATTTAAATTACCCTAAATTATAACTAATTATGATTTTACCCTAGAAAAATGAAAATTTAATTTGAAAAATCTAAAATAACTTAAAACTAATTTTAAAATTGAAAATATATTTTTCTGATTTTTTAAATAATTATTATTAATTAAAAACTAATTATTAATTAATTTAAACTAATATAAATTAATAAAAATAGCAAATGAATAGTGAAAAATATGAAACTTTTCCTAAAATTATTTTATGATATCAGGAACCTATGAAAATTATAAAAAAGAAAATTGCTTTTGTAAAAAGCTAAAATTAAGCCAAGTGGCTTAAATAGAAGCTATCACTTTTTGTATTTTTGGTTTTTGTTAGATTTTCTTTTTCAAAACTTTTTATATACTGATTATAAGCAACTTTTAAAAAGACAAAAGTTTTGGAAATAAAAAATAAGCAATATGGAAAACAAAATGCTTAACAGCCTAGAATTTACAGCTTATTAGGACTTTTGATGTGGAATAAGTTACTTAAAAAGCTACACTACTGTACCACAGATCAAAATAAGCTAACAAAAACTTGAGTTATACTAGAATTAAGCACAAGGAAGCAAATAAGGACAATGAATAAGCAATAACTGGCCAATAAGCACTTGGCCTATTTGACAGGCCACAAAGGCCAAAAAGGGGCAATTTGCAGCCCTTGTGGGGTCCACTAGGTGGGTCAGGGGTCCAAAATTAAGCTTGAACCTTCAAGAAGGCCTGGGGGTCTTTCAAATGAGCCAATAAGCAAACCCAATGGCCCACTAATAAGCTCAGAATAAGCACTTAAAAATAAGCTAAATCACTGAGGTGCTCAGTATGCAAGGGTCAAATGGCTAAGTTGCAGGGTCTGATTCAAGGGTCCAATTAAGATCACAAGTACAAAATAAGCACATATATGATAAGCTGGCTTAATGGGGTTTCCAAAAAGCCAATAAGTACTTGGTGGGGCCCACTAATGAATAAGCTATGGTCCAATGAACTTGATGGTTGTACACTGATGACTCAGTGCACAGGGGTGAAATGAGCAAACTTTAAGGCCAAAATAAGCTACTCAATTGAATACTGAGATCCAAATTAAGACAAGTTTTAAAAAGATAAGCTATAGAGCTTTCAAAAAAAACTAAGAATCAAAGCCTAATGTTTCGAATTGTGCCTAGGAGAGGCAAATGAAATTTGACCAAAAAGCCAAATACCCTGGTGCAGGGCAGTACTTTGCCCTGCAGGTCTTTTCATAGACCCAAATAAGCAATCTAAAAAATTCTAAAAAATAAGCTGACCATGGATTTTGAAAGTTCAGGTGAAGGACTTCAACTTGTAAAAAGCTCAGGTCTTGAAAGTGAACACAAAATTCATGAAAAATCCTCGAGTTTTTGGATTTCTGAAAGTACTTTGAATTTTGACCTTTTGATTTTGAGCTTAGTTTGACTAAAATGACTTTTGATTCCTTCCTACTTACTGATTTATGTATGCTAAGCTATATTGGATTTCTGAAAGTACTTTGAATTTTGACTTTTTGATTTTGAGCTTAGTTTGACTAAAATGACTTTTGATTCCTTCCTACTCACAGTTACACAGTTAATCTTACAAATCCAAACACTCCTTATACTAATTGTCTTGTTGATTTAATAAGCTAATGAAGTATAGGTTTTAAGAAACTGCTTTTCAATGAAAAGTTATGATCCAATAAGCCCTAATAATCACATAAACACAGGCTATAACCACAAACACACAAGATTACTAATAAAGCTAATATTATAGTCAACTTTGAATTTTAAAGTACCATACAGTCTAAAATATAACCAACTGATTTTAAACCTTAATTACTCTAAACTATACCTAATGAGCACACTTAACACAGAAATAAGCTAATATAAGCAGTTAAATAGTAAAAAGTGAGAAATGATATAAGAGGCTCACAATGTGCTTCCTGCCAAAACCAAGTGAACTAGGAACCAAGTAACCAATCCTATAGGCTTCCACAAGCCACTAACCCATTGCCATCCCTAATGCACAGTGCTCCAGCTTGTCTTCTTTGTTTTCCTGATTTTTAATTTTTTAAGTGATTTAATTCTATTTTTTTTGTATTTTCTAGTTTTTGAACCTCAACTCTTTTAAATGCTACACAAGCTCTGAAAAGCTTATAAGCAGGCTTATATGAACCAGATTATACTCTAAATAATCACTTTTAACAACTTTATAATTAAAAGTAAAATTCTATTAAATTTGCATAAACTGTTTAAACAAAGGAAACTTGAAATTTTTGATTCAAATAGAACTTGAATACATTAAAGAGCTTGAGCTTACACTTGGAAACTGAAATTTACAACTAAAAATAGAGAATTACATGAAAACGGATTGAAAATAAGTAAGTAAAGCTACTCCTGAGCCCTGCTGCTTCTCTTTCCTTATATATTGGTCCATTAGGGTTTGTGACCCCCTCTGTTCATTTCCCACCATTCTTTACAGCCATTGGATGAGTCAATTAAATCCTAGCCTTTAAACTTGTTTTGGCGCCAAAAAAGTCATAGAAGCAGTTGGGGTAACTTGGAGGAAAATGTGCTCAATAAATGAATTTTGGCACTTGGTGGAGGCTTAGGGAACATGGCATGGAGAGGCTGAGGTGGAGGAGAGGGTATGAGCAGGAGAAGGTAGCAAGTTGGGGTGAAAATGGTGGAAGTCAAAACTTTGACTTTTTGGGAGGGAGGAGTAATAAAACGGGGGTGTTTTATTTGTTTGTGTTTTAGGCTGGGAAAATTAGGCCAAGGGTAAATGGGGTGGACTTGGTGTTTGGATTGGGTTTATTTTGCTATTAGGTCTGATTGGTTTGTAGTTATAATTCACAAGGACCAATTTTGCAATAATTGAAAATCCAAGGACCTGCAATGCAACTTTCCACAAACTTATCATAGGGACCAACTTTGCCAAGTGTGATAATCCAAGGACCAGAATTTACAATTTTCCATTTTTGGAATTCCCAGGGGCCACAATTGACAAGTTTTAAAGTTAGGGGACTAATCATGTAATTTCCCCAAAATTTTTCATCCATGGGCTAGAAGTGTCTTTTTATGATTCCTGAAGGACTGATGTTGACTTTTCTTCAAAATATATCTTCCAAGGACCATTTCTGACAATTTCTGAAAGTCTAGGGACTGATTCTGCCAATTGTTTAAACTTTGCTCCATTTTTACCTATTTTCAATCCTTTTGTACCTGAAACACATAAAAACACAATCCAAGGATATTTGCAGTATTATATGGTGTATTTGTGTGTTTTTAGCCGTTTTTATAGTCTATATGGGATAAAAATGATGAGTGTTTGAGCACTCATCAACGACCTAGGTAAGCCTAAACTTTGATCCTAATAGTCTTAGTACTGACCCAGGATAGATATAGGAAGGCTTAGAACCCTTGCATGAGCCTTGAACCTTTTCATTTTAAAGTTTTCATTTAAAACCCTAATTTTGGAAAAATACATGTTTATATGCTAAATTGCCTTAACTTGTGCTATAATCAGATTTAGGAGACTTAAGTAAGTATATATTAGTTAAACATAAGCTAGGAAACTCTTTTTGTTACATTAGAATATAGTTTACATGAAATTAGGACTAGTTTTGCAATAGTTTTCATGCATAGGGGTATATATGGTAAATTTCTAAAAATACTAAGTCTAAGGACTATTTTTGACATAACTTAGGAGTATAAAGTATAAGGACCCTTTTTGCAAAGTTCTAGAACCCTAGGATAGAAAGTAAAACAAGTTAAAAACTTATAAGGACTAGTTTTGCAAATACTATTAAGTTAAGGGTATAAATGGTAAATATAGAAATTTAATATAGTTTAGGGACTATTCCTGCCATTTCTCTAAAATTTATAAGTATAGGGACTAGTTATGTGAAGTTTAGATAGTTAAATACTTAATATATAAGTTTAGGGTAGAAATTGTAAATATATGAAACTTGAAGGGTATAAACGGACTATTTTCATATAAATAATAAAAACCTATTTTTACTTAAAACACAACACAATAGTAGAGAGCTTCATATCAGGAGTTTCATTTGGGTAATCGTTTTGACGAGTTTGCTGGGTTTACGAATTAAAGTGCCTTGACTCCTCAAACGTTTACTACATGACTTCTGAATTATGAAGGCCCGAACGGTGTTATGTATACCTAAATGATAATAACAACATAACTCAATATTAGGGAGCTTTGTATGAGGAGTTATAAACTTCTGAATTATTATGGCCTGAACGGTATTATGTTGGCAGCATAATACAATAGTAGGGAGCTTCATGTCAGAAGTTATCTAAAATGGCCCGAACGATGTTGATGCGTGGGAATTGCACCAGGCTTTACCTCTCGAGGGATCTCGAGAAGCTTACAACCCCCACCAGGCAGTGTACCTGATCGTTGTAGTATAGTATAGTAACAAGTACCGGGGGATTGATCGTTCAACTCAGGAATAGTGTCGCTAGGATTAGAAAGCCTAAAAACTAGGTCTAGAGGTGAGGGATGATTCTTTTTGTATTTTTATATTTTATAAAAGCAGGTAAAAATCTCGGGTTTTAGAGGAGTGGGCGGAATTAGTTGCTAGTCAACTAACCCAATAACTAAAATGCAATCAAAATAAAATAACAAAAATGAAAATAAAGCTAATTAAACTAGTGGTGTGAACAATAAATGGGAGAATTGTGTTTACTTAGATTTCACTACTCCCTAGATATCTTTTACAGGTTAATTGTTTGTTACAGTTGCGTGGATGACGGGTTATATTCCTTAATACCATTCGTGGGGTGTGCACGTACTTCCCCAACTCTATAAGCTCCTACTTCACTCCTATGTCGAGCCTGCAAGTAGCTCCTAACATGGAATCATTAGAATTCGCTCATGCATTAAATATAACCATATTAACCTAGTGTAATTGGTTCATGTTTCTTAAGACGTTCAAGCATGTTACCTATGGAAGTCTGCCAGTTTTCTTAAGCCTAACATCGAAATCATTCATCCGTAACAACTATAAACAAACAATCAACCTCTAATCAACATCTAGGTTTCATTACATCTAAGCAAACACACAAAAGATCTAGCCTAGCATGTTAAAATCATGACAAGCGTAAGATATATTCAAACAACACATAGACATATTGAATGAATTGAAAGGATACTTATCTTAATTGAACATGAAGGGTTTCAAGGGGTGAAAACCCTTGAAAATACTGTAAAACACGAGCTAGGGTTTATTCAAGTCGACCCTAAAATTCTCCTCTCCTTTAGAATGAAAATTACAAAAACTATATAGTTGTGAAACACGAGCTAGGGCTTAAATTCCCACGCTCACTAGCGGTCTCGGGATGCATCACTAACGCAAGTTCTAGAATCTAAATGTTACCGGTACACACATAAGCACTAATAATAAATGCTTTTCCTATCAAATCTAAAGGCGAACCTCACATATTTGGGTGGAATTTTTTTTAAGTGGTACGGTTTTGTGCTAGTCATACAACCTCCTATCCATGAGACGCTTGCTAAGGCTAAAGTTTCACTCCTAAATATTGTAAAAAATTTTAAATTTGTCGCTAAAATTACACTAACAAGTATTTCTCATAGTTTTATTACACACCTACCATCAAACAAACAAACTCAAGTGCAAGTATATACTATAAGGTATCCTCATTTACCATCCCCTTACACTTAGGATGAACATTGTCCCCAATGTTCAATTAAAGAATGTAAAAGTGAAATAGGTGAAAGAATGAAATCAAATACTCCCCTGATTCGTTCAGTTGTGGATAGAATGTTAACACGGTTAGATCTTCCTCCAAGAAAATGAACAATCAAAGCTTCCCTTCCAGAAAAATAATTCATCTTCTTGTCATATGTAACCTGTTAAATCTGAGAAAACAAACAAGGCAACCTCGCGTAAAATCGGCGGCAATCTATATATACTAACAAATCCTAGAAAACAAAGTAAGATATAATGCTTGTGGAATGAATGTTTGCAGATTTCCCAGAGTTTATAAAACTAAAGAATTAACAAAAACTTTTAGATTCCGTTAGAAAAACAAAACTAGCAAAATTTCCAGAATTTTACACGTGACGCCGTCAAGAGTAAACTCGTGACGCCGTCAGAAGTGGCCTGCAGAAATCTTTACGTTAAGTTTCCAGAAAATTTCTGGAAAAACTTAAGTCCTACTTCCTGGAAAATCCTGCAAAACATCATTATGACTTGATACAAGCATTTGACTCTAACAAATACGAATATACATGTCCATTTAATATTTTGGAGAATCATGATCGGTTTTGTTTCTTAAAAACATATTTGGGGTTTCCCCTTACACTTATCTTTTGCGAAATACCTTTGGATGAAGTTAAGACTAAGCCAAATGACAAAATAAAGTATTTTCACCATTTTAGTTTGAAACATGATCTACCAACAATAAAAATAAAGCATGCATACAGAAACAAATAACAACCAAACAAAATAAAAATCACACAAAGCATGAGTTGCCTCCCAAGAAGCGCTTTTCTTTATTTTAGGGTCGACTTGAATAAACCCTAAAATAAAGAAAAGCGCTTTACCTCTCGATGCGTGGGAATTGCACCAGGCTTTACCTCTCGAGGGATCTCGAGAAGCTTACAACCCCCACCAGGCAGTGTACCTGATCGTTGTAGTATAGTATAGTGACAAGTACCGGGGGATTGATCGTTCAACTCAGGAATAGTGTCGCTAGGATTAGAAAGCCTAAAAACTAGGTCTAGAGGTGAGGGATGATTCTTTTTGTATTTTTATATTTTATAAAAGCAGGTAAAAATCTCGGGTTTTAAAGGAGTGGGCGGAATTAGTTGCTAGTCAACTAACCCAATAACTAAAATGCAATCAAAATAAAATAACAAAAATGAAAATAAAGCTAATTAAACTAGTGGTGTGAACAATAAATGGGAGAATTGTGTTTACTTAGATTTCACTACTCCCTATATATTTTTTACAGGTTAATTGTTTGTTACAGTTGCGTGGATGACGGGTTATATTCCTTAATACCATTCGTGGGGTATGCACGTACTTCCCCAACTCTATAAGCTCCTACTTCACTCCTATGTCGAGCCTACAAGAAGCTCCTAACATGGGATCATTAGAATTCTCTCATGCATTAAATATAACCATATTAACCTAGTGCAATTGGTTCATGTTTCTTAAGACGTTCAAGCATGTTACCTATGGAAGTCTGCCAGTTTTCTTAAGCCTAACATCGAAATCATTCATCCGTAACAACTATAAACAAACAATCAACCTCTAATCAACATCTAGGTTTCATTACATCTAAGCAAACACACAAAAGATCTAGCCTAGCATGTTAAAATCAAGACAAGCGTAAGATATATTCAAACAACACATAGACATATTGAAAGAATTGAAAGGATACTTATCTTAATTGAACATGAAGGGTTTCAAGGGGTGAAAACCCATGAAAATACTGTAAAATACGAGCTAGGGTTTATTCAAGTCGACCCTAAAATTCTCCTCTCCTTTAGAATGAAAATTACAAAAACTATATATAGATTTCCTAAGGTGACGGCGTCAAGAAGAAAGTTCTGATGCCGTCAACCCGCCGCCAAAAATATTCTCGGACTGCCTAGATCCAGATCTGACGCCGTCATGTGTATTCCTGTTCTGGGCCATCACCACTTTTACTCTTGACGGCCTTGGCTTGACGCCGTCACATTTCTACTGGACCGTCACCAATTTTGTGCTTGACGCCGTCATGAAATTGCTCTTGACGCCGTCAGGTACTGTTCCCAGCAAGAAAAATTAAGACTTTGCCGTTTTCTTCACTTTTATGCTCCAAAAACGTCCAAAATGCTTCCTTTTCAAAAATTCACTCCCAAAGTACCTAAAATCACAAAAGGAACGATTTAGGGCAATATTTGATCAAATAAACTCGGATTCGGGCTTAAATGACCCCCTAAAAACGGATCATTTTTCGCCTCATCATATACCCTTACACTTGAGATTTGCTTGTCCTCAAGCAAATGCGCTTTTATTCTAATCAAAATACAAGTTAGGGGTCATTTAACACTAATATAAAAGTAATTATAACAAATAATAGTTCCACTAAAGACCAAAGACAAGTACGGAGGTCATACACTAGCACCTCACAAATAGTGTTTAGATACTCACATCTCTCGGGTGTAATAAAGTTTATATCACAATATGAAAATGGAAAACATCTCTCACTACCTGTCATAGCAAAATAGATTACCATAGGCTTGGGAAAGGATCAAACCTCCACCACATGGCGTAAGCACCTAGGATAAACTATCAAAGAGGTCTTTTAAAGGGTTATAACGTTAGGTGTAGGGATATGGAATACACGGTTTTGTTGGATATAGGCAATCTTTACTGGTAGCGAGTTAATCATCTTGGTTATTTACATATACAATATGGCGTTGCTAAGCCAAGACTAGACTCGACTTAAGCTAATAAATGAAAAATAACAAAAACTTAAAACAAACATAGAATGAAACGGGATGGTAGTCCATTTTTTTTTTTTTTGTTTTTTTTTTTTTTTTTTTTTTTTGCATACACTCTTTCCCTACCATCCAAAATAATACATCATAGGGAATGAACATTCCCCTTACACTTGAATTTTTACATACTTTACAATAAACTAATCTAATGACTCGAATCAAGATAATCAAAACACTTGGAGTACTTTTAAGATTAATGCACATATGGAGGTAATAATTGATGTTCTTCCCCATTACTCCATAACATTAGTACTTTACCCATGAGTCCCAATCGTCCCAAAACAATATGTACAAGGATATGACTTGACTTAGCAACCATGTAATCAATTAGATAATTAACTAAGGGTTTAAACAAATAACAATAATGCACTAAAGATGAGTGCATACACGGAAGGCTAAGGCGATTTGGTTGTACATTTAAGTGGGGTGTAACAAATTCTTCCTTTAAGTAAGATGCTTAAAGTTAGAAACGAAAAGATAGGCTCGGAGGGGTGTACTAGGGGTTTCGTGTACTAAAAATGAGTACAACGCTAATGGTGTGGGAAAAATCAATTGACTTTACTAGCCAAGTAATATGACTTAAGTGGTCAAGTAATTATGATACGGGTTTAACACAAGGGGGATCCTAATGCCTCTTATCATGTAGTAAATCCTACTACACGAATGTAGTCTCACTAGCGGTCTCGGGATGCATCACTAACGCAAGTTCTAGAATCTAAATGCTACCGGTACACACATAAGCACTAATAATGAATGCTTTTCCTATCAAATCTAAAGGCGAACCTCACATATTTGGGTGGAAATTTTTTTAAGTGGTACGGTTTTGTGCTAGTCATACAACCTCCTATCCATGAGACGCTTGCTAAGGCTAAAGTTTCACTCTTAAATGTTGTAAAAAATTTTAAATTTGGCGCTAAAATTACACTAACAAGTATTTCTCATAGTTTTATTATACACCTACCATCAAACAAACAAACTCAAGTGCAAGTATATACTATAAGGTATCATCATTTACCCTCCCCTTACACTTAGGATGAACATTGTCCCCAATGTTCAATTAAAGAATGTAAAAGTGAAATAGGCAAAAGAATGAAAGCAAATACTCCCCTGATTCGTTCGGTTGTGGATAGAATGTTAACACGGTTAGATCTTCCTCCAAGAAAATGAACATTCAAAGCTTCCCTTCCAGAAAAATAAATCATCTTCTTGTCACATGTAACATGTTAAACTTGAGAAAATAAATAAAGCAACCTCGCGTAAAATCGGCGGCAATCTATATATACTAATAAATCCTAGAAAACAATGTAAGATATAATGCTTGTGGAATGAATGTTTGCAGATTTCCTGGAGTTTATAAAACTAAAGAATTAACAAAAACTTTAAGACTCCGTTAGAAAAACAAAACTAGCAAAATTTCCAGAATACGTGACGCCGTCAGAAGTGACCTGCAGAAATCTTTACGTTAAGTTTCCGGAAAATTTCTGGAAAAACTTATGTCCTACTTCCTGGAAAATTTTGCAAAACATCATTATGACTCGATACAAGCATTTGACTCTAATAAATACTAGTACACATGTCCATTTAATATTGTGGAGAATCATGATCAATTTCGTTCTTAAAAACAAATTTGGGGTTTCCCCTTACACTTATCTTTTGCAAAATACCTTTATATGTCATTAAGACGAAGTTAAAAACAAAATAAAGCATTTTCACAATTTACTTTGAAACATGATCTACCAACAATAAAAATAAAGCATGCATACAGAAACAGATAAAAATCAAATAAATCAAAATCAAACAAATAAAAACACACAAAACATGGGTTGCCTCCCAAGAAGCGCTTGTTTTTGTTCCAGTCACGAGCCTGACTCTACCCTTATTTAACAGAAATAGGGGAGGTTTTCCCTACACTTAGGATTAAGTGTGGGTGATAGTAGCAATACACACCCTTAGGGTGGAAATATGCCTCGTGAGGAAAAAGTGGTGGATGAATTATATGCTCAAAGGGGTGTGCTCCGTTCATCATAACCTTACCTAGTTCACTTTGGTCAATGAGCGAGTTAATTTTTTCTCCTAAAAAAGGATCATCTTCTATCAACTTTGAGAGACTCCTGGTTGGGAATCCATCTTGACCTAATAAACCCGGTTTAAACCCATAATGTGTCTTGTGATCAATCATGAATGGGTGATGCAAGTATGTAAGGTCATGGTTTACTCCTATGCCAACTTCTACTACACAAGGCTTAGAGTCTACTACCTTGATCCCTAGACTACCCGAATCCTTTGGTTTGATGGGCGGATTTGAAGTTAGAGGAGTTTTATGACAAAGAATTGAGCTCTTGCCATTTTCATA
>JARVZY010002820.1:0-138000 GCA_030686995.1 Artemisia argyi
CTCTCTTTAACCTTAAATTTAAGTGTTCTTTGTTAAATTCACAGTTAGCAATTTTTAGTAAAAATCTCAAATGTGTTAAAAGTTGTTAGTTCTTGGTTATTTAAGCTCACATCAGTCACTAACAAGCTTCTATAAGCTTCTTAAGCATTAGAATCAGTTTTAGCTTCAAAATCTCAAAAATACCAAGAAAATACTTTAAAATTCAAAAATACAAAAAGAAGGAAGAAGAAGCAAAGGAGCATGGTATATTAAGGATGGCCATGGTTTAGTGCTTCTTGGGAAGCTTTAGGTTATGTTTTGAGGTCCTGGTTACTTTGTTCTCAGCTTGGAATCATTTTATAAGCATAATCTCAATTTTATGTATTTTACTGTAGCACTCCTTATTCACTGCTTATCTCTATGCTTTTGTGCTACTTTGGTGTAAGTTAGTTGATATATTGCTTAATGATACCTACTTGTTCTTTGGATTTCTTGGTTGATCAGTCTTGAGTATTCACTGTCATTTTTAGCACATTATTGATTCAGGGGTATTTGCAGTTTACAAAGTTGTTTATGTGCTTAAATGTGCTTATTACATCATTAAATAATCTTGTGTATCAGTCTTATGGGTTAATTCAGTGTTTAGCATTGAAAATCACAAAATCAGTGTATATTAAGGGGTGTTTGGATTTGTATGATTACCTGTGTACTTGAGGTTTCCAGTGGTTAAAGCTTATGCAAACACAACACATTAGGTCATACTAGAGTAGTGCATGCATAAATTTCAGTAGTTAATTAGTGTAAAAGTCAAACTAGCTTTAAAATCTCACTTATCAAGCACTGTTAGAATCTTAGGCTCCTTAATCACTCACATTGGTGTATAAGTAGTTAGAGTAACCTATTCTTGTTCCATTTTAGGGTAATACAACATATTTAGCAACCTAGGATCAATCAAATCTCAATTTAGTCAATATTTGCAAAAATCTAAAAAGTCAAAAGTTCATATCTGTTAAAATGGTACAACATTGTAGATCACTTGTAGGCTTTATCTTTGCTTAGAAATCAATAAAAATTGTTGTTTTGTAATCTGTGGTGGCTTGTTTATCTGTATCAAAAAGAAAATTGGGACTTGGAAGTCATTTGCTTAGTGAAAATCAAGCTTGAAGTGGCCTGTTTGAACCTTTACTTCCCCTGCACCAGTTCTAACGGGTCAAGTTCACAAGCATCCAAAGTGCTTATTAGTGGGACCCACTCTTAGAATCTTGGCTTTTTGGAATGCCTGATAAGCTAACTTACCATATCATGGTTCATTTTGAGCTCCTGAGCTTGTTTGGTGGACCCCACATAGGCTTGCACTTTCCCTCTTGGCCTGTTTTGTTCCCAGTTGGTATTGGATTTGCTTTTTATTGCTTATTGGCTTATCCAATAAGCTTTTCTCTTTGTTCTAGCTTATTTTGTGCTCACACTCTTTGTTTTTGGCTTAATCCACCTTAAGGTTAAGTAGTATAGCTTATCATTAGCTTTTTCAAACCAAAAATCCAATTTTAAGCTTAAAAGCCTACTGATAAGCTCATAAGCTTATAAACAGCTTATTTGGTGTGTTTATAAAAACCATTTTCACAAAAGTTGCTTAATATTAGTTGTTATATAGTTTTTTAACAGAAAAACCAAAAAGAAAAATAAAATAGAAAAAAGTGACTGGAGTGGGACTTGAACGCCTGACCTCCTGGTTCCGTGGTACAAAACCAAACCCACCCTGAGCGCCATTTGGGCTGGGTGTGTCTTAGTATCACAGTTTCCCTCTTTTTTAAATATAGTGATAGCTTCTATTTAACCAATTTTAGCTTATTTGCTTATTTTTCTGCTTTTTCATTAAGCACTTTTGCCTTTTTATATTTTTTTTCTAGATTCCTACTACCTTCAAGTAATTGTGTAAAAATTTTCATGATTTTCTATTTCCATTTAGTAATTTTTATAATTAATTTTAGTTTAATTAGTTCTAATTAAAAAACCAAAAATAAAATCATTTTTCTACTTATTTATAAGCACTAGTTCCTTTTTATATTTTTCATAGCATTTATTAATTATAAAGTATTTTTAGAAAAAAAATTTATAATTTTTACTGTTCATTTGCTATTTTTTTATAATTAAATTAGTTTAAATAGCTTTTAATTAATAATTAAGTAAATAATATGTAAATTAGCCTATTTATAATTTTTATAAACTTTTTATAATTTTATTGGATTCCTGTGATGGTTAATTAGTTTTATAAAAACTTTCATAATTTTCTAAGTCATTTTAGTATTTTTAGTAATTTAAATTATTTTAAATTAATTATTAAATAGTTTTTATTTAATATTAAATAATTAAAAAATAAAAAAAAATCATTTTTATAAAATTTTCTTTTATTACTAAGTTTGTAATAAAGTCATTTTCACCCCCTGAGGATTAGTTCTGCTTCATTTTCACTTTTTCCAGTACGCAGTTACGTTTATTTTAATTTTAATTTACGTTTTAGGTTTAAATACGTATCTGATTTCCTGTAATTGTTAATATTTTTAATTTAACTTATTTCCATTAGTGTAATCAATCACAATCATATCTTTGTTACTTTCCTCAAATCACTCATTCCTATAAACGTTCAAAAATACAATTTCAACCTCGCTGGGACATAATGGCACGTGAACAAACTGTGCTTACAACATATCATAAATTGACCTTGTTGACCAGCACCCTTGGTTGATTTAGGTTGACTGTCTGGGAGGTGTCAGAATCTACCATATGAACCTAACACAAATTATTACAACAAGCTTATGATTAATTCTAAGGGGACATCACTAGGACAACATGGTTACTTCAATTCACTCTTCATCATTGTCTTGGAGAACCACCCTAGAGATGTCCTTAAGCACCCCGGCCATCACCAACACATCATTGTTGATGGATTTGTGAAGTTCTCTTATCTCCTTTCTAATGGAGAGAACATCACGTTCAACCACTTCTTTGGTGGAGCAACAACCACACTTACGTGCATGGATGTCCTCAAGTGGTTCTTCAAGATATTCTTCGATCTTGGACCAATTTATCGTCCTCCACCAAACATAGTTGATGAAATCCTTGATGATTGGAATATCCGAACCATTTATGTTATTCCAATTGACATCTTCTTCTTCTTCTCTTGTCATCATCCTTCTACCATTATCAAAATGGTATGATGATCCAACAAACTCTTCTTCAAAATCCATTTACTTAAGTGTGTTTAAGAGTGAGCTATTGTTATTATTCTAGATTTGGTGCTAGGAAATATGTAATGTTACTCCTTTTAAAGATGGATTTGGGTGGTAGTTAGGATTCTTTTCTCTTGAAAATTGGTCAAACTATCAAGATCAATGTACTTAGATGCTTGATAGGATGGTCAAAGCCATATAAGTCATGTAATAATATTCTTGATCACATGCTATAGGGAAGGTTTATTCAAGATAGTTATGAGTGATTTAGATTGTATTCAATTGAGATTTGATGATCTAGTTTCTCATGCTAGTTCCCATAATTTATCATGCATGCACCATAATTTCTTAAGCCATGCATGATGCTTCCAATTGTGGTTGGATGAGAAAACTTTATAGATCATCATTTTGGAGTAAATGGCTCTATTCATTTCTATTCTAAGCATATATCATGTATTCATCATATAAATTAAACAAGTAGAGTTAGATATAAAATCTTCAACACAAGTGTAAGTTGTGATCTAATATTTTATCTAATCTTGGTAATTTGACACAAATGACTTTCAATCTTATTAAGTTTTAATAAGATATTTTGTGTTAAATTTTCTTGTTCATCACACATTGTATAGACATGTAGAATCTTGAATATTATCAACCATCGTTTGAATAATGAATTGATGAATATCTTACCTCTCGGAAAATATTTATTTATATTTCCTTCCATGCCTTCACATAAGTCCTAGTCACATAAGCACATAAGCTCTAAGAGCACCTAAGTAGGACAAAGCAAACTCCTCCTAGACATCTAACCACTATCTTAAAAGATTGTTCTCCTAAGATGCATGTCAACCATGTACATCTAAACCTATCCCAAAACAATTTGGATTTTTGAAAAATGTCATGCCAAAACTTAAACTTATTTATTTTGTGACCTAAGAGTCCTTTTATTAAAGTCACCAATGACTTGTTCTATAGGATGACCCCTCGCTTCTCTCACTTCCTTAGGATTGCCTTCATCCGAACCATTAACTTGTAATGACGGTGACCTTTCTTGATCATGAACTATTTATTCATTGATCACATCATCTTCTACCAAAGGAGATGATTTAGGCTCGGGCATGCTCTCATCAAAGGTCACATTGAGAGATTCCTCAATCCTCATTGTTTCCTTATTAAGCACTATGTATGCTTTACTAGTTTGAGAGTATCATAAGAACACATCTTCATATGACTTTGGGTCGAATTTGGTGAGATATTCTTTGATGTTAAGTAAAAATACTTTGCAACAAAACACCCTAAAGTACTCTAGGGAAGGCTTCTTATTTCTAAGTATCTCATATGGTGTTTTATTTATGAGCTTCCTAATGTATACTCTATTAAAGATATAGAATGCGGTATCTAAGGCATGACACCAAAACTTTTGTGGGATAGATTGCTTGTCAAGCATTGCACGACTCATCTTTCGTAACTTACGATGTGTTCTTTCAACAATATCATGTGATTGAGAAGTGAATGGGCCCGATAAGTTATAAGATATTCCATGTTGTTTACAAAAGCTCCCAAATTGCATTTTATCAAAATCACTACTATGACTTATTTTTATTGAAACAATAGAACAATCAAGTAGGTTTTCAAGTTTCTTTCTTAATATATCAAACCTTCCTAAGACTCCATCCTTAGATTAAAAAAAAATACCCATGTATAATTTGAATAATCATCGACAATCATCAAAGTATAGAAGTTTCCTCCATAACTTTGGATTGGAGATGGACCATACAAATTCAGGTGCAACAACTCTAAAACCCTATTAGTTGCCACTTCATCCCTATTCCTATGGTTTGCATGTCCTTTACTCCTTAGACATGTATCACAATAATGTCTTTCAAAGCTCAACTTTGGTAAATTCCTCACTAGTTCATTTGAAGCTAGATTTTGGACTAACCTCATATTGGTGTGACCTAATCTCCTATGCAAAAGCATTGAGTTATCCACCATGGATGTAAGACATATGTGTTGTTTGGAATTATCTCCTAACTTGCATGTATACAAGTTATTCCTCCTATGACCTCTAGCTAACACAACACCATTTTTACTAATAGTACAATCTACTTTAGTAAACTTAACCTCACAATCATCATAGCTTAATTGACTCACACTAATAAAATTAAAATTTAAACCACTAACATGCTCAACATTGGTAATTTCTATGGAGACATGAAGGACGTTACCTTTGCCGACAATTTTTCCGTTAAGTTTGCTTTCAAAAATGACTTGATTGCCATCATACGCCATGCATGAAGTGAAAAATCTCCTATTCTTGGTCATGTGTTTAGTGCAATCACTATCCACTATCCACTCGTCCGGTTGTAGATCATTTTTTAGACAAACCTACAACAAAAATACAACTCATGCTTTTGGTACTCATTGTTTTTTGGGTCCATTTTGGTTAGAATTTAAAGTGCCCAAGTTGAACATTCTTGGGTCTTGAAGCAAGACACATAATTTCTCAATACCTATCTAGAGAAATCCGACCAAGGGTTGTTTTGAAAACTATTTTGATTTTGAAATTTTGATCTATAACTTTGATGTGTTTGAGGCCTAAAGAAACTTTGGTTTGAGTAGGAGTTGTCTCTCTTTTGATAGTGGTGGTATTGATATTGAGATGACCTTTGATTATAATAATAAAAGTTTCTTCTTTGATTATTTTGAAAAGAAGGTCTTTGGTTGTATGAAGTAAAAGGTCTCACATTGGGTGTAGACAAGAGTGGTCTATTATTCACTCAAGGTTGTGAATAACCAAGGCCATTACAAGAACCTGAGTTATTGTGTTGTTTTGGGTTTTCTCTTCTTGTAACGGGAGCTTGGTTACCTCAAGTATTTACAAAAGGAACTTGAGGACTAATTGGTTTGACAAAAGTTTTTAAAGATTCTCCAATTTTCCTCAAAGTTCTGGCGCGCTGATGGCGCGTCGACGCGTCAACCAGCGCGTCGAGTTAGCCTAGAAAAATTTTGGAGTTTCATTTTCTTTAGCTTTCACAAATACTATTGGTTTGGTTAGACTCTCGGAAGTGGTTTTTCTATGTTTTGTAAATACAAGACCTTCCTTGTCTTGGGACACTTTTTGATGACTTATCATGTCATCCAAATCATTGGTACTTTTCTTAAATCTTGAGAAGCTTAAGGACTCTTTTTGAAGTTTGGATACCTTATCATTCAAAGAGTTAACCTCAAGTGTGAGTGTCTTACATCTTGTACATGGTTCAATCATCTCTTTGTGATGATTTTGAATCTTAACTTCTCTTTCGAGTTCATAAACCTTTTCATTAAGTTTAACAGGCTCTTGTTCAATAGCGCATTTTTCTTTAAGAATTTTTTCAAAGGTTTTTTTTAAATCATCATCAAATTTTATTAGATCCTCATTCTCCTTTTGCAATTTATTAATGATTAAATCATTAGAAGTATAAGGGTTTTGAGTTACCTCTAACTTTTCTTGTGCCATGAGACAAGTGACCTCCTTGGTTGGTTGATCTTCATCTTCACTATCACTCCATGCTCCACCGATGAATGCCTTGTTCACTTTGGGCTTCGGACATTCATTCATGAAGTGACCTTTCTCACCACAATTGTAGCATGCTTGAGTATGCCTAGAACTTTCACCAACCTTGTTGTCTACACCCCGACTTCCACCAAAGTTGTTTCTCGCACCATTACCACGTTTACCAAACCGATTACCATGCCTAAAGTTACCACTTCTCCTAAAGAACCTTATAAAGTTCTTTGCCATCAAGTTGTACTCTTCATCATCTTCATTGCTTTCATCATCTTCGCTTTCTTCTTGACTATCGCCATCGTTACTAACTTGACTCTTAGCGACTTTAGCTTTGAGAGCCAAAGACTTCACCTTCTCCTTCTTGTCTTTGGTAGTGACCTTGTCATTTTCAAGGATCATTTCATAGACCTTGAGGTTGCCGATAATCTCGTCAAGAGAAAGCTCCGCCAAATTCTTGGCTTCTTCAATGGCCGTCACCTTCGGCCGCCACTTCACCGGAAGAGCTTGAAGAAACTTTCTCACATGGTTCTTATTGTAGAAGCTAGGATCTAGAGCCATGAGGCTTGTGATAATAGCATTGAACCATGTATAACCATTGTCTATGGTTTCTTCATCGGAGATCGATAACTTCTCATATTATTGATTGAGTAGGTCGATCTTGCAATCCTTGACTTGTGAATTGCCTTGATGGGCGATGATGAGTGAGTGCCAAATCTCCTTGCCAGTGTTGCAAACATGGACTCTCTTGAACTCCCTTTGAGGTAGAGCATTGTAGATCATCATCTTAGCTTCTTGATTCTTGACAATCTTCTTCTTCTCGTCTTCTTTGAGTTCCGAGTACCGCTTTTCAACCATCAACTTGGTTTCTGGATCTAACATCATGAAAACAAAGTCTCCATTTTGAATGATCTCCCACAAGTCAAGATCTTTGGACCTAACATAGGTCTCAAACCGGGTTATCCAAAAGCAAAACCCATCGGTCTCTAGCAAAGGTGGTCTTTGCATAGAACACCCCTCAACATAGTTTTCTTGAGCCATGGATCTATATTCAACTTTAACAAAAATCTTAGTTAGGATTTTAGATTTTTGTAAAAGAAGTTTTTGACTTAAAACGACTTCTTGGGAAGGTTTTACGCTAAAAAAGTAGAGTATATGTAACAATTCATTTTCGGATTACTATTCACTATTACTATTCACTTTTTACTATTCACTTTCACTATTCATTTTCCGAAATTTGATTTTTATTTCATATTCTCGTGTGATAAATCATTTCCATGGCAAAATAAAGTTTGACACTCGTCAGATCATTTTCGCAAAAGTTATTAAGGAACTACACGTTTAGGTTAAAACGTCACAACGAAAACCATCCGCATTAATTTTCCCCGCATCAGAAAAATGTTTAGTACTCTCTTGATTAAATAGAGAATTAATCATGACTGAGAAAAATGTAACCAAATAAACCTCGGCCGTGAGAAACAGAAAATTTACGTTTTAAGCACTTTTACTTGTCCTTAACCTTAGCCTATACCTGCACCGCGTTTCTAAGACGATTTGAGTTTTCACATTATTTGGAAAAGTCAACATATTTTTCCCTCCTCCTTTGACCAAAAATCATTCCTTGATTTTATAAACCATTCATTGATTTTTAGGCTTACGGTTTTGAGTTTAGAGACATTAAATACCAACCGACACTAGACTGAGCCCAGGCTAGACATTATAAGTCATTTTAGTTCATTTTTATCCTATTAGAAAAGTTACATTTTACTTTTCTCAATTTTACGCAACTTTCGTACGTTTTACGTATTACGCGTTTTAGACCCGTGTTTCCAGTTTTAGCAGGGTTTGAGCAACCCAATGGGACTTACCACACATTTTATATTTTATTATAGATTATATTGACAAGTTTTGTCATTCTTTCAAGTTTCACATTTTCACGATACCCGGTTTTACGTTTCGTGGCTTAACAACTTACGGTTAGCATTTTACGGAGTCAAAATGCACAAACTAAGCAAGATAGCACCAAGAGTCATCATCTAGTCACCCTTATCCCTTTGAAACTGACTTGGGGGGGGGGGAGTCACCATGTGTGGTTAAATCTTAACCATTGATCTCTAGGATGGTTACAAGTGTCTAAAACTAACCATGGTTAAATTCTAACCCAAGATATGGTTAACTAATTTTCTCATGCTATAAATAGCCAACTAGAAACACTTTGATCTTCATCTTTTCATCACCAAAAACGCCACACACACAATCCCTAGCTCCATGATCCTTTGATCTTTAAACTATAAGTTACACATAAGAGTTGAAGGCATAGGTAGTCTCTACATGAATCAAGAGTTTGTTTGGTGATTCCATGGTTAAATTAAGAGCTACACAAGGGTACTAGGGCTGAAGTTAATGGGTTTTCACAAGGGTTATATCAAGGCTAGCAAGGGTTTTCAAGAGTTGTGGTGAAGGGTTTGCAAACATAGGTTTAGTGTCCTAGTTTTATACTTGACTTCCTTTCTTTAGAAAGCCAAAAGTTGTAAGCAAAACCCTAACATACTTCTTGTTAAATATCATATTCATGCTATTTACATATCATTCATGCTATATATTGTCTTGTTATTATGTTCATGATGTATAAAAACTAGTAAAACAAGTTATGGTTAACTTATGTTATTTAAACAAGTAAACTAGTGACTTCCATGGTGAAACCACGACCAAAATAGTATAACTATGATATTGGACACTTACATACTGTTATATAGGACTTAAAAAGGAAAACATAGCAATTTGAACCACCTAAAACGAGTACACGAGTCAAAAGTTATGGCCAAAAGAAGTTAGCGAAACCAAAACGCCGAAACTGCCTAAAACAAACTGTTTGCAATCTGACTTTTTGAAAGTGGTACTTCTGCTCCGATTCATCAAAAAGTTAAAACACGAAAGTTGTCCGGAACGACGTTTTCATTCAGAAACAAAAAAGCTCGAGCCCTGAAAACGCATAACGAGTGATATTTTTCTTCAAATTCTTAACAGCCCATTTTAAGACCAAATGACCATGTAATGGTTATGATTTAATGAGACCAATAGGTCTAATGACCTAAAGCCAAGACCACAACCATGGCTATGGCCAAGTTGAGTCTCAAGAGCATGGTAACAATAACCAAGGTCACGGCAAAGCCACGGCTAAAGACCATATAACTTTTAAAGATCAAAAACTTATATATTTTATCAAACACTACAATAGTAGGGAGCCTCATGTGAGGAGTTCATTATGTAAGCCATCGAGATGAGTTGTGGATTTACGAATTAAAGTGTCCTGGCTCCTCGAACGTTTACTACATGACTTCTGAATTATGTCGGCCGGAACGGAAGTAAGCGATATACAAACTATACATGTTTCATAAACCACTTATATTCAACGACTTACGCTATATACTAAGTACTACATCATGAACTATATGCAAGACATATATAGGCAATTCTTCGTATTCTTAGACATTACTCCAAACCTAAGTCGCAACGTCATATTCTAGGTTGCGCGTAGAGACTTCCTGGCTTAATCCATCTATCCCGTTATACGTTTTGATATCATTAGTTCAAGGTGAGTCATTGCCCCTACTCTTTTCATACTTGTTTTAACTCTTTGGGGGAGATACATGCTCAACTACTTGCTTACTTGTACAAATACTCTTAAACATTTATACTTGATTGTGTTATACTTGATTGGCATTATACTTGATTGCGTTATACATACTTGTTACACTATACTTGCTTAATTTAAATACAAGATTCGTATTTACGTGCATACATAATACTCTATTCTGTCAGAGAGGTATTGATAGTACTCATGGGAAGAGGCCCCTATCCTTGTGTCTATACTTGACCTTGGGTGACGTAGTACTATTTGGGAAGATGCCCCCGCCCTTGTGTCTATTCTTGACCTTGGGTGAATATAATCCGGTGCATTGTGTAAACTATCTATTAGCAGTGGGTTGTGAACACACAGGTTACAAGTCTCTTATGGCGGGACTTGCAACTGAGTGGATTCATAATGCCTTTGCTGTGTGAACATTCTTTATAGTCTTTTCAACTGTTTTAAGACAAACTCTATGAACTCACCAACCATTGTGTTGACACTTTAGCATGTTTATCTCAGGTTAGTAAGGCGATAGCTAGTGCGTGGAACTTAGAGTTAAGCTGCATATTCTGAAGACTTACGCTTTTATCATTTACCATTCAAAACATTTTGTATACATTTATGTATCATACTTTGGAATCTCATGTTTGTAACTTTGAATTCATTAATCGAATGGTAACTTTTCAAAACGTCTCATTTAGAGGTCGTTTTCTATAACTTGTACTTTGTATTATGAAGTAGCACCCCAGTGACACAGTCTTCCGCTGCGGTATTTTGGGGGTGTTACAGTATACCGCTCTGATACCAATTGTAGAACCGTAAAGGGGAGGGGTGAATACGGTCTTTTCGGCTTCTTCGAAGTTTAAAGACTTCAAGCCTCAAAGATCAATAAGTGGTTGCACAATAATCACAACAACCATAAACACAACCAAAGTATATAAGGCAAGTAGAGAGAGAGACACCACGATATACAATGGTTCCGGATGGGGGTTTATACCATCCGTACGTCCAGTTGCGAATCCATGACACCGATACTTTTACACTAGTATAATCCTTTCGGTAGTCTACAAACCGTTACAATTCACTCCACCGATATTCGCCAATAACGATGCTCACAAAGAAGGAGTTACTCACACGATATTCCGCCCTTGGAACCCACCCAAAAGAATCTCATGATTCGACTTAACCTATGGTCACCAAGACCACTACCAAGACTTCCCATCGGAAGTATCAAACCCTAACTAGATCCCTAATGATCTAGGCTTTGTCACAAAGACACAAGACTTCCCTTACAAACAAATTGAATGAATAAGTGTTTGTTTAAGCAACCAAGCCCTAACCTAACCTAGAGACTCGATTGTAGTTGAAAAGGTATAGAGAAGAAGACCCTCGACACAGTCACAAGAGTAGATTAGGTTCTTGTGATTCTTCCCTTCCAAGGAGATATGTTCTTTCAAATGATGTTAGTGTGAAAGACAAATGATGTTAGTTTGAAAGATTAAGAACACAAGATAGAATTATAGGATTAGAGAGAAAGAGTAATGCCAAGGGGTGAGTAATACAAGAGGCAAGGTGGGGTATTTATAGGCCAAGACCCAAATTGGGAAAAAATTTACCGAGGCTGGCACATCGCCCGCGCATCAGCGCATGGGCAACGCGCCAGGACCACCGTAGGATTTTTCCCAATTTGGGTTTTGGACTTATAAATACCTAACCTTGCTAAAACCCAAATTTGTAAAATGTTTTGTGAAGTGTTTATGAGAAACCAATTATCAAGGATAGAAAGAGTAGAAAGGATAATTGGATAGGGGTAGAATAGGTGTTCCTCACATGGCATAAAAGAAAGAAAGAATATGCCATAGGATATTCCATGAGAGGGAAGAAATTTGAATTTGAAATTCAAATGTTGTGAGAGGGAAAATAGAGAATGAGGTTGAGTTAGAATGAACAATGGTTAAGTTAGAAAAGTAACCATGGTTGGGTGAGAAAGAGGTGTGTTGAGAATAAACCATGGTTGGGTTAGAGAGTGAACCATCGTTGAGTTAAAAAGGATATCCAAGGGAATATTTCATCCTTGGAGAGAAAGGGCGAATGGAGGGTTGAGATGAGTTGGAGAGGAATGGATGGTTGTGATGAAAGGGAGCCTATGTTCGGGATTCAAATTAATTCCCATGTGACGAATTAGAGAGTGAGGAGGTGATAAGTTGGATGTTTAAAAGAGGGATGTGATTGTGATTTGATGGGGAGCCTAAAGGGTGAGTTAGCTAGTGTGTGTGTGAGGAGAGGATGTGAGTGAATTGTGTGTAGTTTGAAAAGGAATGAGTTGGATATTATGTGAAGTGTGTAAGACTTTAGATGTGATTTGGAGCCTTGTGTGTGTGAGAGTAGAGAGGTTGTGAGAGGGAGTATGTGTAATTTGAAAGATGAGTGTTGGTGTGTGTAAGATATGGATTGGATTGTGTAAGAGAAGAGATATGGATGAGATTGAGATGTGTTGGCTAGTGTGTGTTGGAGAGGGTATGTGAGTGGAGTGTGTGTATTTTGAATGTAAAGAGAATGTGTATGTGAGTGATGAGTGCTCAAACACTCATCATTTTGTGCCCATATTAGACTGTAAAAATACCAAAACACCCAAATATGCTTAATTATATTGCAAATATCCTTGGATTGTGTTTTTATGTATTTCAGGTACAAAAGGATTGAAAACAGACAAAAACTGAGCAAAGTTTGATGAATTGGCAAAAACAGTCCCTAAACTTTCAAGAGATGTCAGAAATGGTCCCTGGAAGAATTATTTTGAAGAAAAGTCAACAACAGTCCCCCAGGAATCAAGGAATGACAATTTCAACCCTTGGATTGCAAATTTCAACATTTGGCAGAATTGGTCCTTGCAGTTTCAGAAAACTGCAGATTTAGTCCCTAGAAGTTTAAATTTGAAGAAATGACAACTTAAGTCCTTGGGAAATCATAAATGGTCACTATTGGTCCTTGGATGAAAGTTTTCATGAAATGACAAGAAAGGTCCTCCAACTTTGCAAATTTGGCAAAAATGGTCCTTAGGTGTTTTAAAATGAGAAAATATCATTTATAGTCCTTTGATAAGTCAAACATGGAAATTTTGGACCTTATGATAACTTCAGGACAGTTGCAAATCACACCCCTAAACTTTCTGAAAATTACATTTTAGGTCCTTGTGATTTCCTTAAACTAAACCAAACTAACCCATTTAATATAAACCAAAAATCCAAATCCAACTCAAACACAACCTGATCCACTCAACTCAGCCCAAACCACCCGGCCCAAAACCATTTTAAATATAAAATCCCACCCCCGGTCAAAGCCAGTCAACCCCAACAACATTACCACTGTTCACCCACCTTCCTCCCTGAATTCCCTCCCCCTGCTCCCCTCCTTTCTCACCAACCTCACCTCCACCACTTATACTTGTCCCCTCCAACTCACCCCCTACAATTAATGCCTCAACTGCCAAACCTAACCTACCCAGTTGCTTATTTATCATTTCCCGCCAAAATCAGTTTAAACGGCGAGGATCATTTGAAGCTAATCCAAGGGCCCACAAAGAAGTGGGAAAGTCTCAGAACCTCACCTCAATCCTTATATATGAAGAAAAAATGAGAGAGAAATAGTAGTAGTTAACTAGTAGTAGTATAGTTTAGTGTAGGAATCGTTTTTTCTTTCTTTCTTTTTTTTTTTTTTTTTTTTTTTTTGTAATTTTCAAACTCTGGTTGTTTTCTTTAGTTAAAAACACTCGTATTCAGTTCCTCTAATGTAATATGATCTTTATTTCAAGTCAATTTCAAATTATCTCTTTACAATGCAGATTTTGCAATTTCAAGTAAAATTGACACTTTTTCTTGAATTTTGTTAAATGTGAATTTTCCTGTTCCAATAGACTAATTTATACTTATTCATAAGTCTTCTTAAGTATCTAAGATATTGGAATCAGTTTATAGTCAATAAGTAAAGATACAAGATAAATCATTTAAATTAATCATAAATTCAAAAATTAGTGTTCAAGGTGATACAGGCTTGGAACATGGTGGATTGTGGACCTGCATGGTTTTAGGAAACTCAAGGGAGGTGTTAGGATATGTGTTGTACCTTGGTTCTTGTTTCTCAGCTTGAAAGCTTTTTGTAAGCCATCTTTTCAATTTTTGTTGTTTACTATAGAAGTTCTTAAATACTTCTTATTTCAAATTATCTCTTTTTGAAAGCTTTTTGTAAGCTTTTTGTAAGCCATTTAAGTATAATAATGATTTATAGGTTTTAGTTGTTTAGATTGATAATTTAGTGCTCAAAGGAATTTGTTCCATCCTATTATAACTAGTTGCATTGGTATTAGGGCCTGAATCACTCACTTGCTTCATAAATCTTAGTTACCATCCAATAAGGGGGTGTTTGGTTCAGGGGCATCCCTTGATATCCTTGGTGCTTCTGTTATTGTTTTTTGTTACTACATGTCTCATTAGGTCACTTTAGCTCCATTTATTCATAATATACAAGCCTTTTTAGATAAAAAAAAGTCAAAATCTTGTTTGAGCTCTTGTTGTGAACTAACTGTTAGGAGTTTGAGTTCATTATCTCAACAATGCATTGCACAACTAGTTAGTATAGCCTATTTCAGTGTCATTCTAGCTTGTAATCTCAATTTCATTCAGTAGAGTAGGATCAAACTCAAAAAAGTCAAAATTAGTTCACAACATCAAAAAGTCAAATTTGACTCTTAGGCAGAAACTCAGATTTTCAAGGATTTTTCATGAATTTTGTGTTTAGAATTAGGACTTGAAATTTCTACAAGTTATAGTCCCCCAGCTTAACTTTCAGAATCCATTAGTGGCTTATTTTTTAGATTTTTTTTTGTTTCTTATTTGATAGCTCAATTCAGGCTGCAGGGTAAGTTCATGCCCTGCACCAAAGTACTTCCCAAAAACCTGAATTTCAATAGCTTCTCCTTTGTTCATGTATGGGCCCCACCTTCTGGTTTATGGATTTTTGGAAAGCCAATAAGCCTATCTTGAAGGATCAGGACATATTTCCTGCTTTATAGCTTATTTGGTAGGGCTGCAATTAGCTTTTAGTTTGTTCCATCCCATAACACATACTGAGTAATCAGTACAACTCACCCAAGTTCAAGGCCCCCCTAGTGCTTATTAGTAGAACCCATGGCCTGAGCCTTGGCTTTTTGAAAAGCACTTCTGGTTGGCTTTTTAGTTCAAGTTTCATTTCAGACCCTTGTTCACCTCTGTGGGCCTCACAAGGCCTGCAAGTTGGCCATTTGTGGCCTGTCACTTGGGCAGTTTTGGCCTATTGCTTATTTTCTTGTAACAGCTTATTGCTTGTGCTTATTTCCTTTATTTTGCTTATTTCAAGATCCTCTAAACCTGACGTAGCTTATTTATCTTTGTGGACTCCTAGTTTAGCCCTTTTGTTTAGCTTTTTCACAACTAAAAGTCCTAATAAGCCTTGAATCACAATCTGTTCAGCTTATCAGATTCCATACTGCTTATTTTTCATTTCCAATCAAATTAACTTCATAAAAGTTGCTTAATTCTAGTATTTAAATAGTTTTGTAAAAAAAATCAAGAAAATCCAAAAATAAATAAAGTGATAGCTTCTATTTAAGCTTTTTAGCTTATTTTCAGCTTTTCTAAAAAGCAATATTCATTTTTATAATTTTCATAGGTTCTGGTACTTATAAAATAATTTTAGAAAAAGTTTTAGATTTTTCACTGTTCATTTGCTATTTTTCTTAATTTAATTTAGTTTAAATTAATTAATAATTAGTTTTTAATTAATAATAATTATTTAAAAAGTCTAAAAAATATATTTTCTGTTTCAAAAATAGTTTTAAGTTATTATTAGGGGTGGAAACGAGCCGAGCCGAGCCCGAGCCTGCAGAGCTCGAGCTCGGCTCGTTTATATTTTAGAAAGCTCGAGCTCGAGCTCGGCTCCGGTTCGAGCCTTAAGATTTGAGCTCGAGCTCGGCTCGTGATATGACATATAAGGCTCGAGCTCGGCTCGGGCTCGGCTCGTTTGTGATGTATAAAATAGCTTTATACAAGGCTCGTTTATTTGTTTGTTTTGAGCTCGTTTAAATGGAGCTTGTTCTACAATAGCTTTATAATTTATAATATGCTTGTTTGTTTTTTTCTATTTACTTGCTTTTGTCATATTGATAACAAATCGTCCTTGGTCAAAATGTCAAACGACAATCAAAGTTATACTAGTAAGAAACTTCAATAAAAAAAAAAATGTGGAATATTTGTACTTAAAAATCATATCATCAGATTTATAAATCGCATTTGACGTGGGTTTGATATGATAAAGATTCATGTTCAAATACCACAACCTCACAGCCACTCACCATCTTACAATCATAACAACCCATCCTCAGTTTTGAAATGAAAAAAAAAAAGAAAAAAAATCTCAGATCCCTCTTTTTACATTAAATAATTTTGTTCTTGAAGACAAAAACAAAAGAGGACTCATCATAGAACTTGAAACCTTGAAACGAAGTAAACTACTTTGGTTGCGGTTTGGATTTGAGAAAAAGCTAGATTTTAGAAAAAGCTTAAACTTTCAACAAAAAAAAAAAAAAAAAAAAAAAAAAAAAAAAAAAAAAAAAAACTACCATGTGTTGTGTTTGAATAGTTTAAGCTTTATGAAGCATAAAAGAGAAAAGATGAAGTTAGTTTGAATAGGACTGATGAGGGTTTCTTATGTAGTGAAATGCAAGAGAGATTTGGTGGCTACGGTTGGATTTGTGGAGAGATAAGGAGGATGGTTGAGTACTTGAGTTTATGTGACTGTGTTTATGATTCCTCCCGGACCATCCTGCTTTTATTTATAAGCCACCCACTTGTTTATAAAATGGATAACCTAATAATAAAAGTAAACGGGCGACAGCCCGGAAGTTGAATGCAAGTTTACCAAGGGTTTAAATATCCTTGGATCGTTTATGTCCTGGCGAGGCGTGATATCCTAAATACAATGACTTGTGAATTGTTGAAAATAATATTAGTATAGGAAAATAGGGATCTGAATGACTAACACTGAATGTGAATAGTAATAGCTCTGTCACAGCTAGTTCAATTAAGAAACGTACAATCAGAAACCTTAAAATGATAAAGTATATACAAACGTACGTTTAAGTTTAAATAAACGTAACGTATAAAACAAAACTTTCCCAAAGAGGGAATTTGCATGCCTTAACGGCTTAAATGCAAATTAAAAGAAAATAAAATATCTAAATATATTTATAATATTATTATTATATTAATAAGAAAACCTAGAAAACTAAAACGCGTACGTAAACGTTTAAATAAACGTCTATGTACAAAATAAAAAGTGAATACCGTCAAATATAACTCTCACAAATGTAAAAATTACATTTTTGGAATCCTAAAAGAATAAGAAAATTATTAGAAAATTAAAACTTATTTTTATACTATGTACTTAATTATTATTAATTAAAACTATTTATAACTATTTAATAATTACCTAAAAATAAGAAAAATATAAAAAATGCTTAGAAAAATAAAATTAAAACTTAGAAAAGTTTAAAATACTATAAAAGAAATTTTGAAACTAAAAATATATTTATTATACAATTATCCTATTTATTATTACTTATTTACTATTATTATCTATACTAAATACTATTAATAAATTATTATCTATAATAAATAAGCAAACCAAAATCTAAAACTTTTTACATAAGTTTAAAATACTTATAAGAAACTAAGAAAAATATAAAAACTATATTTTATATACAAAAATAAGAAAACTTAATTTAAAACTATTATTACTTAATTAAACTAATTAATACTAATTAAATTATTATACATACTAAACTTATTTATAAAATTATAAAACTTTTTATAAAACTTCCTAATCATCTCAGGAACCTATAAAAAATATAAAAAGTTTATAAAAATTATAAATAAGCAGTTTTAAAAATTAAATACTTACTATTTCCTAAAACCTATGTAAACTATATTAATTATTATAAATACTATATGAACAGTAAAAAATCTGAAAAAATTACAGAAAGTAAATATACTAATGAGGAGCCTAGGAAAAATAATATGGGCAAACCAGCTTATCCCAATAAGCTGCTATAAGCTCAGCAGTCCAAATAAGCTTAAGGGGTCAAAATGGCTTAAAAGGATTGAGGGTGCAAGGAATAACGGAACTGGTGCCCCAGAGCTAATGGAAGGGGTGTGGGTACTAAGCATGCATACTAGCCTTGAGGTCCTGAGTTCGAATCCAACCCACACCCATTTTTGCTAATTTTTTATTTTTTTTATTTTTTTCTTTTTACAAACCTGTACAACAAATGAAAATACACAACTTTAATAAAACCAACTTATCCAAAACATGGAAATAAGCTGTGTGACAGCTTCTTTCCATCTCAGTTGGTAAATAAGCTCAAGCTTCTTAAATAGAAGCTATCACTATGGTTAAAGGTTGTTTTTGGTTTTTCTTTTTATGAAACTATATAAATACTAATAATATACATATAAGATGAAAACAGAACTGTACAAACATAGAAATAAGCAATTCAGGAGCTTATGAGCTATTTTAAGCAAAAAGCTCATAGTGGCTCATAAGCTCTAAACTAGCTTAAAAACTAAAAAGAAAGAAAAAGAAAGGTGAAAATATGTTTAATAAACTATAATATACAAGCTTGGTACACTGGATTAAGCAAATAAGCTCACATAAGCTAATAAGCCAATCCAGCATACTCAGAGCCAAACACTCCCTGCAACCTTATGTTTTGCCAAATTCAGCTGACGGGTTAAGCTTAAAATGGAAAAGTAAAAGTTGGAGTTGCAAGATGTGCTGGTAGGCTTTCCAAAAAGCCCAAGCTCATGCATTTTGGTGCACAGATGAGCTTGTGAGGGGCTTTTGAAAAAGCTTTGATAAAGCAAATAAGTGATGAGACTTCTAAATAGAAGCTATCACTTAGCTTAAAAAGGGACTTTCTTTTTGGCTTTTCTATTTATTAATCTATATATATATATATACTACTTATATAAGTTTATTAAATATAAGCTGTTCAAACAAAGAAATAAGCAATTCGTGGGCTTATGAGTCACACAGTTAAGCTTAAAGGCTCACAGTGGACTCATAAGCTTGGAATAAGCTTGAAAAGCTATACAAAGGTGTAAAAAGGCAAAAGGTGTTTATGTACATGTATATTAAGTATTTATGAACACAAATAAGCACTGAGAAGTGCTTAATAAGTACAAGCTTATGATTTAGTCAGTTTAGCTTTTTGGCTAAACTTGGATTGAATTGAGGCTTCTAAGAACCTATAATAAGCTTCATACTAACAAGTAAAAGTGAAAATGTATCTATACTAGTATTATTAACATATATTAACAAGCTAGTGAACAGAGATTAGCTTATAAGCTCATAATAAGCAAATAAGCTTTTCCCTGATACTCTCAGTTCCAAACACCCCTGCAACCTTATAGCTTAGCCATTTAAGCTTATCAAATAAGCTGTAAAGGCAATATGGTGATTGAAGGTTGCAAGCTGGGGTGGTAGGTTTCTCAAAAAGCCCAAGCTCACCTAGTGGAGTCCACTAGTGAGCTTGTGGGAAGCTATTGAAAAAGCTCCATTTCCTGAGTCTATGGTGATAATGGCTAAGTGTTCAGGAAATGGTACACACAAAAAGCTATATGCAGCCCTGGTTAATAAGCTACAAACTTGAAATTAAGTATTGGAACTTAAAGCTGGGTAGATAAGCTCCCAAGGGAACTTAATTCCATAAGCTAAGTCCAACTGGTTAGCTTTTTGTGAGTTTATGAAATAAGCTAATGAGAATAAGGTTCACTGAGGACTCAGCATACCTTATTCTAAGTGGGATAAGTTTAAGCAACTTGCAGCCCTGTGAAGTAAGCTACAAGCTTAAAATTAAGAACAGGATCCTATAGTGGGGCTGCTAGGCTTCCTAAAAAGCCAAGCCACACAGGCTAAGGGTCACTATTGAGCTTGTTGTAAGCTTGTGGAAACAGTGTAATACCACTGAATGGCTCAGTGGTATGTTGTGAATGGGCAAACACAAGGGATCACAAAACTTATCTAATAAGCTAATAAGAGCTCAACAAGCTCTGAGCCATTGAAATTGGTAGTTCAGCTTCACATGAAACTAAAATACACAAGCTTAAGACCAGAGAGGAACTTTTTAGAAGCTATTGAAAATCAACTCATCACACTGTTTGCTTCAGTGTGATGAGTGATGAGTAACAAAAAAGTTGGTTGGTGAAAAGCTACCTAAATAAGCTAAGACAGTAAAATAAACTTAAACATTACAACATGGCCACTAGGGCAACACAAATAAGCCAAAAGCACAGGCACAAGTCCAATATTCAACAAGCTACAAGCTTGTGAAAATGGACTTGTGAACCTGGTGCAGGGCAAAAACAGGTAAGTAAAAGCATTTCTAAAAGCTAGTAAATAAGCTAACTAAAAATTGACAAAAATTACACAGCAAGATAAGCTGCTAAACTAAAACATATTAAAAGGACAAGTTCTAAAACTTAATATTAAAGCCTACACTAAATTATCTATTTAATTAAAAAAACAGGTTTAGGTAATTTTTTTGACTTTTAAGATTTATGATCAAAGTTGACTTTCATCAACTTTGATCTGAATTTAACAACTGATTAACATATAATAAGCTATGAGAACATGAAATAAACACAAAGAAACAACTTTAAAACAGAATTGGTGAGTTTAGCATTACAAATCATAACAGTGTTCACATGAGGATCCAAGATATTGATTTTTTGACTTTTGTTTGTTTACATAATAGACTTAAAGTTTGTCTGACCCTAAGGAACTCTATGCACCAAATATCAATCAAGAATAACAACTTAAACTCATCCAAGCACCACTGAATCAGTTATGCCAAACACTCCTTAAACAATATTGAATTTAACTTTTCATTTCATAAGACTGTCTATACCCATTTTATCAATTCCAAAGGCTTTCATTGGTTAAATTATGACCTTTATAAGTTTAATCAAGTAGTCACACTTAGTTAAACCATGTTTATCAAAAATAAAGTTTGAGACAGTCCAAATGCAATTTTAAGCTAAATCCAATTCTAAAACATAACAAACTTATATTAAGTTATATAAACATTAACTAACAACAAATAAACACAGAAATATAGAAATCAACACATATTAAGGACTATAACTATGAAATGCAAAATTAAGAAAAATTGCTTACATGGTGAAATTGACTGAGAACCATGAACCAATGAACATTGCTACATCCTACAGCCTCCCATGAGGCAACTAAACCCATGGCCATCCATTATGAACCATGCTCCTTGCTTGTATCTCCATGAACATTGATTTTTCATTTATTTTCTATTTTTATCTATTTTTTATGATTTTAGGTTTTAAAAGCTACAACTGATTAAATGGTATCTAAAAGCTTCAACAAGCTTTGTAAGGAGCTTACATGACTTATAGAGTCCTTATAATCAACTACAACAACATGAAATTTAAATAACTTGAAATTTAAAGGATAACTTGAAACTTGAAATTGTAAAAGAGACTTGTATATAAAACTGAGAATAGACTTTCATTACACTAATTTGAGGTTCCTTACACTACTGAAAAGCTTGTAAATGACATTTAAATTAAAGAAAGCAATAAAAGATTACACTAAAACTAAACTAATCTACATGACAATGGCTTAAGGCCAAGGTGGTTTTCTCTCTGTCTTTCTTGGTCTTTTTATAGCTTCAAAATAACTTGGTGACCACTCCCAATGCTCTGTCTTCAATCTGAGCCATTGAATTTGTAGAATTGATCTCCACCGTTTGAATTTCTTTTTGGCGCCAAAGTCCTTATGACAGATTGAGGCGGTTTGATATCAATTAAAGATCTTTGGAGGGTTGTATAGGTGGAGGGGACAAGTTGTGAAGCTTTATTGAGCTTGGAGCCCAAGTAGAAGGGAAAACAGGGGAGGTTGAGTGTTTGGAGGGAAAAAGATGGTGTGGAAGCATTTATTGTGGCAGGGTTAGGTATAGGGTGGTGGAAAAGGGTAGCGTATGAGCTGGGGTAGCAAGTGGAGGGGGGAGGTTGCATAAAACCACCCTGGTTTTGTGACTCAGTGGTTTGGGGAGACGGGTGAACAGTACTGGTGGTATTAGGGCGGGGGTTGACCTGTTTGACTTTTTAAATATCAAAGGGCCGGGTTGGTTTTTGGGCTTGATGGTGGGCTGGGGTTTTGTTTGGGTTTGGATTTGTTTTTGGATAGTAATAAGTAAGGATCCGGTTTGGTATTTGGTATTTAAGCCCAAGGACTATTTTTGTAATTCTGCCAAACTTGAGGGACCAATATTTCCACTATTCCAAACTATCTTTAAGGACCAAACCTGCCATAATTAATAACACAAGGACCAATATTGTTTAATTAAAACATTTTAGAGTTTAAAAGGACCATTTGTGTAATTTTTGGATTCTTGGGGGACTAAACTTGTAAATTTCCAAAAGTTATTCAAATTGTTCCATTTTGTATATTTATGAATAGTACAAGGGTGTTTTGTGAAATTTCAAGTTTTATAACACCCAGGGACTAAGTTTGCCAATTTTGTAACTTGAGGGGTAAAAATTGCCAGTTTGTGTAAACTTTCATCCAGGGATGTTTTGTGAACATTTTTGGTTTCCCAAGGACTTAAGTTGACTTTTTGTTCATTTTAAACCTTCAGGGACTAGTTTTGACAAATTGTGAAACTTGAGGGACTGAAACTGCCAATTATGCAAACTTTGTACGTTTTTCATCTATTTTTGCATATTTTGCATTTGGAACATATAAAACACACTTCTAAGATATTTTAAGTATTATGATGCATATTTGAGTGTTTTTGGATGTTTTGGCAGTTCAGATTGGTATAAAATGATGAGTATTTAGACACTCATCAGTTTAGTTTGAAGAAATGAGTTTAGGGTTGCAAAAATTTATGTGACTGCGTTTATTATAGATTTTTGCAAGTTTAATTTTTACTTTTCTAGATTAAAATCATAATTATTTATATTTTAGTATAAATTAAATAATTAAAAGTAATTAGGAAATTAGTAATTAATTAATAATAAATAATTAAATAGTTGTAAAAATAATTTTAGTTTTCCAAAAATTTTCTTTTATCATTAGGATTGTAAAAATATAATTTTCATAACCGTAGACCTTTTATTTCTCACGTTTCACTTTTTATTTCGTACGTTCACGTAAATTTAAATTAAACGTACGCGTTTTAGGTTTTTAATCGTTTTTAAGTATCTAGTTTTTACGTAATCATTCTCATAGCTTATTTAAGCTATTTTGTCTTATATTTCTTTAGTTTAATCAATCACTCACTTATACCCTTTCCCATTCAAATTCACCCGATCACAAACCCGTTTTAATACCATCCACACCTCGTCGGGACATAACGACCTGGGGAAACACTATATTTCCACGGAGCATTGGCCCTGAGCTGTCTGACCTTGTTGACCACATCCGTGGTTGGTTTGGGTTGACCGTTTGGAGCCGATCAAATTTTGGCGCCGCTGCCGGGGAGGTTGTGTGTGTATTCTAAATGGTTTTGCAGATTAGTGAATCTGGATATACGCTCATTGTATATTTACCATCCTTGTTTATATTTTAATAAAAACAAAACGAACCGTAAATTTTACCATTTCAGATTACTCAAAGATTACTTAGTGTGATCCAAGATGAAACGATTTGGTTTTTCAAAACGATTATCAAAAACATTTTAATTCAGTTTTCAACGAACACAAAAACCCAAAAAGATTTTCTTTCTTATTTTTATAAAATGTTTATCAAAAATCCCAAAAATATTCTTCTTATCCCTCCTACCTTTTTGATTCTCCATTCCTTACCCTCCAAAACCATTTGATTCTTTCTATGTCTCATCCTCACCTTCTAATTTGTCAATGGTGTGGTAGTCCTCATAATGGTGGTAATTGCCCTAGTTGTGGCATGGTAGAGTCAGGAAACGGGTCTGTCTATAACCAGAATCCCTATTCTTACCATGACACGACTGATTTATTCCATCAGCTTCTACACCATGAGGCTCGGCAGTTTTACTGTTGTGAGTACTGTGGTGGTTCACACTACAGTTCTGATTGTAAATCAGGAAACACGCTTGTCTATGAGCAGGTTCCTGATAACAATTATGACTCAAGTACATATGACTCACAGCCACATCAGTTCCACTGTTGTGAGTACTGTGGAGGTCCTCACTTCAGTTCGGATTGTCAAACAAGGAATCCATTTTCTTGTAACAATTACGACTATCCATATCATGACCAACCTCCACAGTGCCAAATGATCCAAGCAACTCCTCAAATTCAGCAAGACCTTTGTCTAGCGGCTCTTGAGATATTGAAAGAACTTAAGGAGTAGTTGGCTAGTATGTCGTTTCAAAACTCTCGTAAGAAATCTATGGCAGAATTACTTGCAGAAGAACGAGATTCTAGAAACAAAAAGAGCATGGAGGAACAAGCAGCTAAACTCATGCCATATTTCGCAATGTTGCTCTTCTAGATGCTGATGACAGTGATGATGAAGATACCCTTGATATTCTTCAATTTTATAAGGGTTCATCAAGTTCATCAGTTGCGATTCCTTCCATGGAAAATCAGGGAGAAAATAATGTGACGAAGTCACTAGCCGTTGATCAAATAGAACTTGTAGAGTCCATAACTGCTAGTCCTTCTCAACTCCCTCAGTTTGTTGTTATCACACCCGAAGTTCACACTCACTCTCTGAGCATGGGGGACGAGCATCTTAGCACTATTCCTGAAAAGGAATCGGACGAATTCACAAATTCTAGTGTTGTGAACCTTGTCCCAATCCCAAGAGAGTCACACGGAACTTTTGATCATGTGTGTGATTTTCCTTCCCCTCTCGAGTGTTCAAAAGATCAATTTGAGACTTTCTCTGATTTTAGCGAAGCTTGTGCATCTTATGGAGACATTGAATATGTTGAGGCATCAATTGCACATTCTAATGTTGATCCTCTTCTTGAGGAGTTCGCCGATAAACTCACTCACATCAATCCACTTCCATCGGGAAGTGATGATCTCTTTGATGTTGAAGCTGATCTAGGAGAAATTGAAAGTCTCTTATATCATGATCATCCACTCAATTCTTATCTCAACAGTCCAATAGAGAATGTTAATCACTTTGTTCCTGAAGCTTTCAAAACAACTTTCACCAATCCTCTGTTTGAATTCGAATCTAAATTCACTTTGATTTCTGATAATCCACTCTTTGATATTCAGAATGAGGATAGTGATGAGTCCACACCGGAACAAGAGTTCACAGATTTACATCATGTGATTGATTCTCTTTCCGAGGAGTTCTCCGGTGAACTCACTCATATCATATCTCCGCCGGAGTATGATAACTTCTACTTTGATCCAGACACACCCGGGATATGTCTTGATCACGTGAGCTTAAATGATGAGATTCATAATATAAAAATTATGGATTCTCCTATGGGTGATGATGAGTTAGTCATGATTTTCTTCCTTCTCTTCACCTATCCCGTGACTTCCTCTCTTCTTCACTCCTTCGGAAGTGAGGACACTATCTTTGACCCTGGCATTTCCATTTACCATTCTAGGTAAAGCCGGGTATATATCATCGGTGTGGAACTTTCACGCACTTCAATGTTTATCCAAACATCTTGAATGAAAGTCCGATGGTGATTGTCTCTTCCACATGTTGCTTCCCCAAGAACCAATGAATTCGGGGTCGAGTCAAGCTAGTGACTCGGTAAACAAAAACATTAGCATCACATGGGTTTTCACCCATGCTATCTGTCTTCTTTCTTATTTTCTAACACTAAGTGTGGGGGAGTTTCCTCTGCTGTTGTTTGCCTTTGTATGTTTGCTCATGTTCGCAGGTACCCTTTGTATCGTGATGATTGACGCGCCTGTTATCAGTCCAGCCGCTCAATATCCTATCCTTTTGCTAACGATTGTCTAGGGATATCATTTTTAATCCTTTTTGTGAAAACATAGATTTCCGTTTCACACTTGGCTATTAGTCTTACCTTTTTATGTTCAAAGTGTCGGCATAATAGCCGGTACTTTGAATATTGAGGGCAATATTCAATTCTAAGTGTGGGGGTGTGACATTTCAAAAATTTCATGTCATTAATTTTAATACTTTATTATTTAACTATGCTATTTTTAAATAATTAACTTCGTCGGAAGTTATCCGCGTACGTCATGACTCGTTCAATTAATTCAAGCGACGCAATACTATGCCCACTCTACACTTTTTATGTACCATTGTTTCCTTACAATTCTATTTTAAAAGTCATAAATTCACTTTTTCCATTTTTACGTAAACCTTGCACCTTTTAAGTTTTACGCAATTTAAATTTACGTTTTATGGTTTTAACAACATGAACCAACCCTAGACTATAATAATTTTATATATTTTATGCATTTTAACCTATTTTCATGTTGACAAGTGAGTTTTATACATGTCGTTTCATTTTATAGTTTACATCACTTTTATCAAGAACCGGGGTCACCAAACGCGTTTTCAACTCACGGTTTCGGTTTTAACGATGTTTAAACCCTCCAAAGAATTTACCACTCATCTAAATTACTAAAATACATTGTGAAAATAAGTTTTAATATTTTTGAAAGTTTTATAAATTATTACTACCTGGTACTACGTTACGCGTCTTAAAAACCCTCCGTTTTAAATTACCGGGATCAAAACTACACATTGTAACTCAAGTTTTATACAAAATCAACCCACTAAACCCCTCCCCTTTTTGTCAAAAATGGCTAGAACCACATGGATACTTGTCCATGTGGTGTACTCAAGGTTTATAGAGTGTCTTGTGCTTATGAGTTCATAAAGACATGTGTACTCCACTCAACTTGCATGCTATCACTACAACACATATCCTACATAGTTTACATCACCAAAAACTTATCCTCCTTGTTTTCTCCTCACCATAAACGACTCAAAACCACCTCAAATCAGTAATATTTTGATTTTTAGTCTAATTCTTGATTGGAGATTAAAGGTTTGGAGTTGCTAGTTACACTCTTGAGTTTGTTTCTTCATAAACATCACCTAAACATCATCACAACACCAATCAATCTCATCTTTATCAAGGTTTTATTTTAAAGATTTTCAAGGTGTTCAAGTTCTGGGATTCTAAAGTATTTTTCAAGAGTATATCAAGTTGATAAAGAGTTAAAAGATTTGGGCAAAAGATTTGAAAGAAATGGTGCAAGTGTTATTGGTAGAATCATAGGTTTTGTGGTCCATTGTTCTTGATTTTCTTGTTCTTCAAAGATTGTAAGGAAACTAATCACTCCATTTTCATTTTATTTTATTTTTACTTCTGTAAATGTTATATATCTTGATATATTTGTATATTATATAAGTTATTATGCTTGGTTAGGCTTGGTACATAAGCTAAATCGCTAGAAAATCACTCATGGACTAGACATGCAAAAGACAGTTTTGATCAAGGGTAAAAACAGAATAAACTGATTTAATCCGTAAACATTGGACCTAAACTAAAAATATGGGGTTGTAGGCCTATGTCTTACGGAAATTTTTACGGGTATTTCGTTGAATAACTCTTTACGATGATTAAAATAGAATTATTTTCGTGAAACATGTCACATTCTGAGTAACAGATTTGAAATGTGTATAAGTCATTTTTTTGTGAATAACCCACTGTTACTCAAAACATAAAAGTTTTAGATAACATCTTAACTTAAACGTGGCCGAAAGCAGGGAATTAATCGGGTTAGTAAAACTCTATATATCGCACTTTTCGCGGGACAGTTGTAAATTTGAAAACTGATGGACTGAGTAGTATGGGTAAATAAATAGTTGTACTAATGTAATCAAATTTTTGACTTAGTGGGACCCACAAAGTTTGTTAGTACAGACAAATACCTTTCCGGGGATATAAAGAACGTAAATTTTTGACTTACGGTTTACAAGTAACGGAATTTCTAAGATGAGCAAGTTATAATAATTTCCATCAGCATTGGAATAAAAAGTATAAAAATGTTTACATTTTGTAAAACTTTTGGACTTTAAATATATTTTGAACCACCTCCTATATTTTGAACTCTTAGGCTTAATTTGAACCTTTTTGACTAAAAATGGGACCCTTGGACTAAATTTGAACCTTAGACTCATCATTGGACCTTCATAACATATTTTGATTGTGATTATTCCTCTTTGTTCACGGTGAGTTCATAGCCTCGCCTTTACTCATTTAAATGTTTTATAAACCTCACGAGGGGGATACATGCTAGTTTTATAAACTGAATACAAGTAGTTTTTTTTTGGTATGCTGGACCCGATTACATGATTATAGTCACTTGAGTAATTCTTGCCAATTAAGTCCCCATCATGAACCGTTAATTATTTTGTATAAACGCTAGTATTATGAATATGCATATTGGGCATTGACCAGCCTGGCCGAGTGAGTAGCGCTCACCTTTCAACGGTCACATAATATTGAGAGGTTGAGGTAAATGGCAAATATTACCCTACCGGGGCAACTGTTAAAACTAGGTTAAGGTTCGGTTTCATGAGCTCTATACTATAATCTTATTTCCCGACTTGTATTTGTTACATGTCAATTTAATTATGGGCGTATAACAACGTAGCCCATCATATTTTAAACTGATTTATCTTGTATTCAACTGATTACTTATTAAATTCTATGAATTCACTCAACCTTTGTGTTGACTTTTAGCATGTTTTATCTCAGGTCTGTAAGTGACTTTCGGCTTGGATGGGCGGTGCAAGAAATGGATATCTACATGATGGATCATGTTTAAATAAAAGTTTTCATTCGATAATGTTCTAAACTTTCAAAACTTATGTAAAATTTAACTATGTTAAAAACTTTTGGGACCTTGTTAACTCTGATAAATTATCGAATGTGAAGTTTTAAAAACGACTTTGTTTTAAAGTTGTTTACTATACTTGTACTATGTGACCAAATAGCACCCCATGTTGTATTCCGCTGCGTTCATAAATTAGGGGTGTTATAGAATGGTACCAGAGCACAAATTATAGTGAACTAGGTCTTTTTGTTTTTAAAAACCTAGACTATAATCATTTTTTTTTTTTCAAAATCATGAGCTTCCATCATCTTGTCCGATATCCATGCGCGCCTACTCCTGAGCTTCCTATTTCTCCCTCGTATATATATCTTAATCATACTATATTAGGGATAATTATAGGAGTACTATAATTATTTCTTAACTCGTCCGATAATCCGCGAAAGTATCACTCTTATATATATAACCTTTTGTGCACTAAACTTCCTTATTGTATTTTATGCTATTTATGTGCATTTTGAATTTCCATCCGGAAATTTATATACATCTTCGAGTGCACCGTTACTATACGTATACATATAGTGAATATTTATTTATGTACTTAAGATAATTTTTTTTTTCTTTTCTCTCTCGACTATCTTGCTTGATCCTGAAACATCGATATATTTCTATATAAAGTTCTCACATGAATACTAACTCTTCTAACCATTGTGAGTTATACGATGGCCTCTCTTAGACATTGTATGCGATTACAATGGTCTCTCTTATTTATCAGACATTGTATGCGATTACAATGGTCTCTCTTATTTATCAGACATTGTATGTGATTACAATGGTCTCTAAACTCTTTCATAACCGTATGTTATATCATTTCATATAACATCAAAACCTGTTACAATTTATCAATTTCTATTGGTTGTCTTACTCTCCGTGAACTCATGTTTTCCGAGCATTTCTTGCTTATTTTCTTAAGCATCATCTCAAACTCTATCTCTCCTAATTATATATGTTTCACCAAATTACTAAACAATTAAATACGTATTTATTCATTTTGATGATCCCCTAAAACTTTCTCGTACGTTGTGGGTGACATAATGGTCTCATTTATTTTCCTAAAAATCGTGAGTAATGCTATGAGCTTTAAAATCTTTTTATGACCTTACACAACGGTATTTTAACTGAAACCCGTCACATTCTATTTATTTACCTTGGAAATTTCACTACCATGTTATAAACAACTCCTTTATTGTCATATAAACTATCTTTCAATATATTAAAAATGGATTTACTATTTCCCAAAGAATTACCCCATTATTACCTTATAAACTAATAACCTTATTCACTACTATTTTATAAACTGCTCTAACTAGTTCAAAATTTACTTTTTGTCACCTTTTTACAAATCATTTGGTCAATTACCTTGTAAAACTAGTTTACTACTATCTTCTAAACCATTTTCACTACAATATTAATACACTCCTTGCCACTCTCTTACAAACTACTTTACCACCATCTTATAAACTTATCCACTGATGTACTACTATTAAATAAACTATTTGGACTAGTTTTGAATAAACTATTTTGTTATCTTAGAAATTGTTCTGTCATTTACCTTTTACCAAAATTTTCACCACCTTATAAACGATTTTGTTATTATCTTATGAATTACTCGACCATGTTTTATTAACTAAAACCATTGATTTATTATTACCTCATGAACTATTTTGCTATTATTTTATTGTTCATCATTCTCCAATAATTCTTATAAATGGATTCATCATACAAAAGCTGAAGTTCAGTAACTTTCTCTACATTCATCAAGTTCTCTTTTGAATCCTTCATTGTTAAAGGTCTGTGATTCAGGCCCGATGTGGACTGATTTAGAACTGTTTAAAACTTCCTTTTCTGCGTGCATTTTCCTTATTCGCTTGTGTTACATACTCATACTACTTACTTATGATTGATTCTTACGTATGTACAAAATTATATCACTCTTTGTATATAAGATACTTATGCAAACTTCATACTTACCCAGTAATGGACATATCACGAGTATAACTAAATTAAGTATTTGAAAATTTTATCGAACCTTGGTTAAATATAGTCTAGTCACCTATATTTAACCTAGGGACAGTGGAACATAGTCTGACTACCTATGTTCGACTTAGATTTTTCAAATACTGGGAATAGTTATATATGGGTTATGTCTAAATGATTTTCTACTTGATTTAAGATAATCACAAAATTCTTGTGTGAGTATAATAATTCAGCGGTATTCATATGATCGAGCACAACAACTAAATAAATCTTCACTCTATCTTTATCGCGTATAGTCAACCTTACTCTGCACCGTATTTCTAGACGACGAGAATCGAACCACGTCCTTAGTTATTCTATACTTCATTCCTTACGAGTATCCTTATCTTTTCACAAGTGAACCGTCCGGAGATAAAGCGAGTTAAGCTCCGGGACGGAGCTCTCTTAAGGGGTACGAGCTGTGACATTTCAAAATTTTCATGTCATTAATTTTAATACTTTATTATTTAACTATGCTATTTTTAAATAATTAACTTCGTCGGAAGTTATCCGCGTACGTCATGACTCGTTCAATTAATTCAAGCGACACAATACTATGCCCACTCTACACTTTTTATGCACCATTGTTTCCTTACAATTCTATTTTAAAAGTCATAAATTCACTTTTTCCATTTTTACGTAAATCTTGCACCTTTTAAGTTTTACGCAATTTAAATTTACGTTTTATGGTTTTAACAACATGAACCAACCCTAGACTATAATAATTTTATATATTTTATGCATTTTAATCTATTTTCATGTTGACAAGTGAGTTTTATACTTGTCGTTTCATTTTATAGTTTACATCACTTTTATCAAGAACCGGGGTCACCAAACGCGTTTTCAACTCACGGTTTCGGTTTTAACGATGTTTAAACCCTCCAAAGAATTTACCACTCATCTAAATTACTAAAATACATTGTGAAAATAAGTTTTAATATTTTAGAAAGTTTTATAAATTATTATTACCCGGTACTACGTTACGCGTCTTAAAAACCCTCCTTTTTAAATTACCGGGATCAGAACTACACATTGTAACTCAAGTTTTATACAAAATCAACCCACTAAACCCCTCCCCTTTTTGTCAAAAATGGCTAGAACCACATGGATACTTGTCCATGTGGTGTACTCAAGGTTTATAGAGTGTCTTGTGCTTATGAGTTCATAAAGACATGTGTACTCCACTCAACTTGCATGCTATCACTACAACACATATCCTACATAGTTTACATCACCAAAAACTTATCCTCCTTGTTTTCTCCTCACCATGAACGACTCAAAACCACCTCAAATCAGTAATATTTTGATTTTTAGTCTAATTCTTGATTGGAGATTAAAGGTTTGGAGTTGCTAGTTACACTCTTGAGTTAGTTTCTTCATAAACATCACCTAAACATCATCACAACACCAATCAATCTCATCTTTATCAAGGTTTTATTTTAAAGATTTTCAAGGGGTTCAAGTTCTGGGATTCTAAAGTATTTTTCAAGAGTATATCAAGTTGATAAAGAGTTAAAAGATTTGGGCAAAAGATTTGAAAGAAATGGTGCAAGTGTTATTGGTAGAATCATAGGTTTTGTGGTCCATTGTTCTTGATTTTCTTGTTCTTCAAAGATTGTAAGGAAACTAATCACTCCCTTTTCATTTTATTTTATTTTTACTTCTGTAAATGTTATATATCTTGATATATTTGTATATTATATAAGTTATTATGCTTGGTTAGGCTTGGTACATAAGCTAAATCGCTAGAAAATCACTCATGGACTAGACATGCAAAAGACAGTTTTGATCAAGGGTAAAAACGGAATAAACTGATTTAATCAGTAAACATTGGACCTAAACTAAAAATATGGGGTTGTAAGCCTATGTCTTACGGAAATTTTTACGGGTATTTCGTTGAATAACTCTTTACGATGATTAAAATAGAATTATTTTCGTGAAACATGTCACATTCTGAGTAACAGATTTGAAACGTGTATAAGTCACTTTTTTGTGAATAACCCACTGTTACTTAAAACATAAAAGTTTTAGATAACATCTTAACTTAAACGTGGCCGAAAGCGGGGAATTAATCGGGTTAGTAAAACTCTATATATGGCACTTTTCGCGGGACAGTTGTAAATTTGAAAACTGATGGACTGAGTAGTATGGGTAAATAAATAGTTTTACTAATGTAATCAAATTTTTGACTTAGTGGGACCCACAAAGTTTGTTAGTACAGACAAATACCTTTTCGTGGATATAAAGAACGTAAATTTTTGACTTATGGTTTACCAGTAACGGAATTTCTAAGATGAGCAAGTTATAAAAATTTCCATCAGCATTGGAATAAAAAGTAAAAAAATGTTTACATTTTGTAAAACTTTTGGACTTTAAATATATTTTGAACCACCTCCTATATTTTGAACTCTTAGGCTTAATTTGAACCTTTTTGACTAAAAATGGGACCCTTGGACTAAATTTGAACCTTAGACTCATCGTTGGACCTTCATAACATATTTTGGACTTAGAAACAAATATAAATTTGACACTTGACTTTTATAAAGAATATAAATTCATATTTATAAATAACTCTTTAGTGTCAAACTAAAACTTGTTATATATGTATTTAGTATATGTGTACCAAGCACAATTAAGATCATAATTTATATAACATATAGCCATATGGCATAAATATTTATTTTCAAAAACTAAGACACGCGTATATATGTTTAGGTTCTTCGTAGAGCTTCGCGGTTATCTTTCTTCGCTTGCTTGATTGTGATTATTCCTCTTTGTTCACGGTGAGTTTATAGCCTCGCCTTTACTGATTTAAATGTTTTATAAACCTCGCGAGGGGGATACATGCTAGTTTTATAAACTGAATACAAGTAGTTTTTTTTTGGTATGCTGGACCCGATTACATGATTATAGTCACTTGAGTAATTCTTGCCAATTAAGTCCCCATCATGAACCGTTAATTATTTTTGTATAAAGGCTAGTATTATGAATATGCATGTTGGGCATTGACCAGCCTGGCCGAGTGAGTAGCGCTCACCTTTCAACGGTCACATAATATTGAGAGGTTGAGGTAAATGGCAAATATTACCCTACCGGGGCAACTGTTAAAACTAGGTTAAGGTTCGGTTTCATGAGCTCTATACTATAATCTTATTTCCCGACTTGTATTTGTTACATGTCAATTTAATTATGGGCGTATAACAACGTAGCCCATCATATTTTAAACTGATTTATCTTGTATTCAACTGATTACTTATTAAACTCTATGAATTCACTCAACCTTTGTGTTGACTTTTAGCATGTTTTATCTCAGGTCTGTAAGTGACTTTCGGCTTGGATGGGCGGTGCAAGAAATGGATATCTACATGATGGATCATGTTTAAATAAAAGTTTTCATTCGATAATGTTCTAAACTTTCAAAACTTATGTAAAATTTAACTATGTTAAAAACTTTTGGGACCTTGTTAACTCTGATAAATTATCGAATGTAAAGTTTTAAAAACGACTTTGTTTTAAAGTTGTTTACTATACTTGTACTATGTGACCAAATAGCACCCCATGTTGTATTCCGCTGCGTTCATAAATTAGGGGTGTTATAGGGGGGGGGGGGGGGAATTCTGTCGAATTTTGTCACATCTATTGTACCTGTTAGTTCCCTAGTACCCCCGTTTTGCCAAAATTTTAAAATTTTTGCATGAAAAAGAAAAGTGCTCTGCACGCAAAAATAAAATAAAAGAAGTTGTTTAGTCTTGATTAGGTTAGAACAAGGGGAATCCTGACTCTGCCAGAGTGTTGATCTGGCTGCTTCCTTAACTTTTTAGACTAAATTCTTAACGAATTGTGCAAATGAAAATGCTAAGCGTAGAGTAGTTGGTTCTCTTTAGAGCTTATATTAGTAATCTGTGGCTTTTTCTCCCAGTAGCTCCTAATTGGATCTTAATACGTGCTGTTTTTAAACTTTTGACCGTTTAAAGTTTTCGTTATGTAAAAAAGTTTTTATGCAAGGTTAATATAGAGTACTAGTTCAAATTTCTATTTAAATTTTGGAACAAGCAACTTCCCTAAAATCTGAATAATATTGCAAAGTGAAGAAAGTAAAATTGCTGAGTGATGTGAAAATAAAAAGTATGCTATGGAAAAAAAATGATGAAAAGAAAAGAAAAAAAATTGAAAAATGAGAAAAATGAAATAAAAATGATGTGTTGAATAGAATTAGAATAAATAAATAAAAGTTGTTTTTCTCAAATTTAAATCGGAAGTTGAACTAGTATTCATTGATTTTGTGTAAAGATTAAGCGGGAATTTAGAGATTGTCGAAGTCAAAGACCCCGAAAGCTCCGATACTATTCTCGAGGGTGTAAAAGAGGACAAGCTGATAAGAAAGTCGCAACATGGAGTGATCTCACCTTTGAATCTTTAATCTCTAAATAATCGTTTGTTGTTATCTATTTAAGTTTTGATTTTAATGTGCCGTGGAATATCAAAAATCTTTGAATCAAAATCCCGCCAATTCCGGTATTATTCTCTGTGATGTGTCAAAAGCCTGGTCACCTAAAACCAACTAATTTGGGATGTGCCGAGAAGAAAGCCGCTACATAGAAAAGGCCATTTTCGGTTCTTAGATTTCTGAGGTTTCCTGTGAGTTAGGATTGAGCTTAAATAAATGACAACCATAATGAGCTCTGATTTTTGGTGGTCAAACTTTTGAAAATAAGCACACACGCCTAAACTTTATATATTGCGGGAGTAAAAAGTTAAGACTTGTCTCACACATATTATTAGTATACGTAGTGTTAGCATTTTGCAAAAACATTTGCGCAAGGGTTTTTGACCTTAGTTGGGAGTATAAAAAGAGAATGACGATTATAATTCCCTGGAGACACCCAATTTGCGTGAATCCTGTTCCATAATACCATTTTTGAAAAATCAAGCATTTTTGTTTACTTTGGTTTTAAGTTTAAATTTCTCACATTTGAATAAAAAGTCAAAACGGGGTATACTTGATATTCTTTCATTACTTCACATGATTGGATTGCTAGGGACTAGCAATAGTTTTAGTGTGGGGGATTGATGAGTGCTCAAACACTCATCATTTTGTGCCCATATTAGATTGTAAAAATACCAAAAACACCCAAATATGCTTAATTATATTGCAAATATCCTTAGATTGTGTTTTTATGTGTTTCAGGTACAAAAGGATTGAAAACAGACGAAAACTGAGCAAAGTTTGATGAATTGGCAAAAACAGTCCCTAAACTTTCAAGAAATGTTAGAAATGGTCCCTGGAAGAATTATTTTAAAGAAAAGTCAACAATAGTCCCCCCAGGAATCAAGGAATGACAATTTCAACCCTTAGATTACAAATTTCAACATTTGGCAGAATTGGTCCCTGCAGTTTCAGAAAACTGTAGATTTAGTCCCTAGAAGTTTAATTTTGAAGAAATGACAACTTAAGTCCTTAGGAAATCATAAATAGTTACTATTGGTCCTTGGATGAAAGTTTTCATAAAATGACAAGAAAGGTCCCTCAACTTTGCAAATTTGGCAAAAATGGTCCTTGGGTGTTTTAAAATGGGAAAATATCATTTATAGTCCTTTGATAAGTCAAACATGGCAATTTTGAACCTTATGATAACTTCAGGACAGTTGCAAATCACACCCCTACACTTTCTGAAAATTACATTTTAGGTCCTTGTGATTTCCTTAAACTAAACCATTTAATATAAACCAAAAATCCAAATCCAACTCAAACACAACCTGATCCACACAACTCTGCCCAAACCACCCGGCCCAAAACCATTTTAAATATAAAATCCCCCCCCCCTCCCGGGTCAAAGCCAGTCAACCCTAACACCATTACCACTGTTCACCCACCTTCCTCCCTGAATTCCCTCCCCCTGCTCCCCTCCTTTCTCACCAACCTCACCTCCACCACTTTTACTTGTCCCCTCCAACTCACCCCCAACAATTAATGCCTCAACTACCAAACATAACCCACCACTAGTACAGATTTGGCCTATCGTCACACATAGCTTATTTCGAATGGTCACACAGCAACATATTTACATGACTAAATGTACCAGCCTTAAATAAACAGCCACACTTGATCCGACTTGTGTGACCATTTCGTAAAATATATGTCACACATTTGTGTATATATGTGACCAGAGGGTAACTGGTAAATATTTTTTGACATTTTAGTCACTTTTAATTCGGGACGTGTGACAGATACAAATCAGCTCGAAACATTAGTCACACTATAGATATACATATGTGACAAATATATGTCACACAATTGAACAGTGTGACCAAAAAGATATATGGTCACATGAAGTACTTGCATATGTGGCTAAATTATATAGTCAAGTTTGTCACACATTATATAAACGTGACTGCTATTCTTTGCTGAATAGTTAGCCACATATGAATTTGAAATGTGTGACAACTAAAAACTCAGTTTGAAGCGTTAGTTACGAAATGCATTTAAGAGTGTCAAATATATGTCACACACTTGAAGAGTGTGACCAAATGTCATATATGGTCACACTAAACCATAGAAACATGATTAAGTGTAACTAAAATTTGATACATATGGTCACGTAAGTTAATATGTGTGTCTAAAGTTTAGTGTGTGTTTATTTGCCAAATCCTAATTTGTATAGCCACACTTAATTGAAGCACGATCATGTGACTATAGGCTTTACAATAGTCACACCATATCACACATGTGTATCTAAATGATGTTTATGGCCACATCATAAGGGTATTATATGTGACCAATACATTCAAAATAGTCACATTGTGAAATATTCATGTGACTATTATTTATAGCAAAATGTGAAGTCAGTTGTCATTAACCTTGATATTAGTCACATTGAGTTTTTGTGTGACTAAATTAAAGATGCTATATATATGGTCACATGAAGTATTTATTTAGGTGTCTAAATCATAGAGTCATATTTTGTCACACATTATTTAAGTGTAGTCACAAATTGATACATATGGTCACACATTTCTGATAACTTATGTACTTTGTAACCCGTATAGGAACAGTGTTACTTGACTTGCTATTATTCACATAGTGTTTGTGTGACTAAATTCAAGATATTATATAAGATCACATGAAGTATTTATTTAGGTATAATTAGATGTTGGGATCATTGTGCATATGTTATGGCTTGTATTTTCTTTGTTTCTAGACTAACATTTTGCAGGAAAAGTAAAGAAAAAGTTGTTTGGATTGGAATTTGGGTGAATGCTAGTAACTCGGAACTTAATGCTGCTAGGCAGAAATTAATGCTGCTAGGCAGAACTTAATGCTGCTATCCCGTTAGTGAGCCCTCACGTGCGTTGCACGTGAAGGTATTTTCGTCATTTCACTGTTCCCGACTTTAACACACTTCAGCTACCTCACTTTCACGAAAATCGACGAGGATATTTTTTGCAAATAACAAAACTGAGTCTTGTTTAACACAACAAAATCACGCACACATAAACGCTCTATCTTCTTTCAACCCAATATCTCAAACAATACAATCGGTGCTTAGCAGTCGTGATTCTTCAAAAAACACACGTACCAAGTAACCACATTTACTGATTTTTACTTCATTCAAACGGTATTTGCATTTTTTTGTAACCTTAATCGTTAATGCAGTAACCATGTTTGGTAATCAATTTATTTGCACTGTGGACAATCCTGATCAACATATTTTGGATGAGTTTGTAAGTTAACACCATTATTGACAAGTTGTTATATATTTCTCTATAAGAAACTAGTTTAATTAGTATTTAATTCACAATGGTTAAAAATTAATTTGCATATACAGGAATTGCATAATGATTATGTTCTAGGAGGTTCCTATCATGGCAATGGTTTTATTTTCTTAGTTAACTGTAGGGGAGGGGGGTTAGATGGAAAGTTGGTGTAAGGAAAGTCTCAGAATTTAAGTGTGTTATTGAGGGAGCAAGGTGGAATGATTTTGTCATTCACAGCATCTCCTGTTATGATGTTGAGTACATACATTTTGTTGAAGAGGGTGAGGATGTGTTTTATGTAACTTGCTATGGTGAGGATGGGTTGGAGTTTCACAATTATGAACCCGAGAGTGCCCCATTTTGGAGATGTTTAGTGCCTGTGACAGACACATCTCTACTTATGCAGTCGTTGTAGGAAGACTTTCTGAGATATCTGGATGGTCCAACCCGCACTGATTCGGTTGTGGTTTCCACTAATACGACTGACTACAATGTTAGGGTGGACAGTGATTATCTCTATGGTCGATACGTCCACTCCTTCTTGTATGGCGGTGGTTGGTTGACACTCGTTCGAGACTTGAATATGAAGGCTGGTCAGTGGATGGTTTTTACTCAGGTTGTCCCGGGCCAGGAATATAATGTGATGTTGTTTGAACCTGATGGAGGGGCCATCACAACTGTGGAGACATACAGTACCAATATTGCCATGAATGCCCTGTGTCACAAACCACATCACTATGGTATCTTTTCCTTTATTAGCTTTAACTACATCAAGTATATAATATCTTTGTAACATTTTGGATTATCTGTAACTTACTCATTTTGTATTATTAAATTCAGATTTTGATGCCCGACGGATGAACTGGATGTGCAAATGGTCGTTTCACACTGTCCATGACCAAGAAGACAGGGCATTCTACAGACCACTGACTGCATGCTTCTGGAGAGAGGGACGACTTGTAAGTGTCTTGAAAACTTTGATAATTTGTCAAATTGTTATGCTAGAATTTCAATGAGATTAAAAACTAAACAACTATAGTATAGGTACTAAACAACTATCAATCTATAGCAGTTGTAACTTAATATGCAGACTTATCCTTAATAAGCTTAATATGCAGCAATCTATAGCAGTTGTAACTTAGTACTAGCAGCACTGAATTCCATAAGCAGACTTATCCTTAATAAGCTTAATATGCAGCAGCAGTAACACACTTGTAGCATTTTCATTTTCATTTGTCTGAGATATTGTGTGTCTGATAGGATGATTGATAGATCATAATGTGCGTTAGAATAACCCCCAAAAAACTAATGCTAAGTGTTGTACATTTTGTAACAGACTATACCATCAAAAATTGTGCACAAGTACAACTTGTATGGGTACTCTGTCGCTGTTGTGAAGCACCAAATGATACAGAAAGTGTTCAAAGTACGTGAGAAAATAGTGGTGGTACCTGGTCGAGGGAAGGTGAGGAGGAAGGTGTTTATTGTTTCATGCGCTGGTTTTAGGGAGTTGAGACAGGAAGCCTGCTTTGGTGCAGCTGCAAGGGTCCGCTTCTTTTTAACCGATGACACAAACATGCCCCAAAGAGTTTTAAGGTTTGATGTGTGTTGATGGTTTTATGTTTGTTGATGGGTGAAACAATGTTTGAAAGTTTTTGTAAGTTGGATAAACTTTTTTGTAAGTATCTGACGTATGATAAACCAAATGGGTTTGTTACTAGACAATGTTATAACTAGTTAATTGGGGATTTAAACCTTAAGTGTAAATGTTACCAATCCACCCCTGCACTCTCATATCTAGCAGTACAAACCCACCTGCAGCAACATTTTCTTAGCAGCAGAAACTTTTGATTTTTTTTAACAGAGCATAAACTTTTTATTAACATAATACAAAATATATCCCAAGTTCTTCTTAATGAACACAACAATCAAAATATTGTAACAATTAATGAGAAAATTTAGCAATGACAAAGTACGGGAATTAAAATTAAACATATTCCATTAAAACTTGAAATGAAAAATAACAAAATACTGGTAATAAAATGTACACATTCTAAAAATCTACTAATCTAAAAGGATTACAACATGTTTATTCTAAAAGGATTACAACATGTTTACAACATGTATTTGGAGGACCTTTAGAACTGCTTGATATGTAAAATGAACTTGAGTCACTTGAGTCACTGCTGGCAATGTAATAATTTCTGCAAAATAATAAAAAATATATTAAAATTAAAAAAAAAATATAGTGTAAATGAAATAAAAGATAATGTTGCAATTCAGGGTGTGTTTGAAACAACCTTTGTTCTTGGAACTCTAATAGCCACATTACCTGGTGGATGGTTGGTTTTAAATCATAAAAAAGAATGGAATGCAGTAAACCAACATACGTAACCCTTCTTAGTTCCCGCTACAGCTCCTTTTGTCGTTTCAACTCCCTTTGAGCAAAGGCCTGCACCAGGCGCATTGCTAGATTGTTGAAAAAACAAAAGGAACTGTAATTGAGAATGGAAAGGTATGTTCAAATTCCAGACTCAAAGTTTTACAAACTCACTTCCTACATATCAAAAATACATCATACATATATATAAAGCTAATAGAGTGATACAAACAATCTACAAATGTTGGGTAAAGAATAGAGTCTAAGTAACATCACTCATCTTGAATGCGATAATGAAGGAGTGTGGCCTATCATGAACAATACACACTATATCATTATCGCATTGAAGACGTCTCAATGATCAGGACAAATCTATCTAACGTTGCAGATAGGTTCTATTGCTTTGTTTTTTGGACACCGTCTAATAACGTTTGTGTGCGCTTGATCACTAGCTTTGGCACTTTCAATAATGTATCTTCATTGTCGGGACAAAAGTTTTAATCAAGGTACAATATTGAAAGAGCCAAGGCCAGTGATCAAGATCAACCACACAAACGGTAGTAGACGTTTTCCAAATTAAGTAATGGAACCATCTACAATGCTAGATAGATCTGCCATAATTATTGAGCTATAAGTTATTAGAAAACAGATTCTTACTATCATTTATATTGCTCCCTTAGATGTGACGAACATACATATTAATTATGTAGATTCTACGACATTAGAGAGCTAATCGTGCATGAATGAAATCATATTAAATTTATATTAACAATGCAATGAACTACCATCATTTCTACCCTAGCCAACAACAACATATTATTCAGCCTTGAATCTCTAACCTACCAACATGGTGGAATATGAAGACACTAAATTCAAGCATCGAACCTACAAATTATACTTGATAATTATTTCTGTATTTTGACAAAGAGCAAAGATGAATCAACAATGGATGAACAACACCAAAACAAGTTTATGTTCATACTTGAAAATGGTGTCGGTTCATCCATCCTTGATACTCATTCCATCTTTGATACTCGGATGTTTTAGCCTAAATATTCGCACACACATCCGCCACTTTTCTTCCTTATTCTCTCAAAACAAATGCAACATTATTCTTATACCAGATAGTCAAACTAAGCCTAAGATAAAATAAGCTAATCCAAGCAAACCTTAATATCTTTTTTGCTCTAATTATTCGCAAAAACAACACAGCATGTTCTTCCTTATTCTCTCAATACAAATGCAACGCAATTCTTATAACAAATAGTCAACCTAAGCCTAACAATAAATAGCTCTAACGGGGTATACGGGACAAAATAGCTTATTCCCCCAAACATAATAAGCCGATAACCACACAAAATAAGCTAATTCAAACACACCTTAATATCTCTTTTGCTCTAATTATTCGCAAAAACAACACCACATAAATCTAATACATAAACAAGTTTCTAATAAATGTAAGACAAAACTGATAAAGAGATGATCAAAACCCTAGATGTTTACTCGGTCAATTGTAACCGAGGGTGTTATAAATGTGGGAGAGAGAGAGAGTATTATATTGAAGTGTATGAAGTGTGTTGTATAAGCTTTTATATTATAGAAAAAAAAAGGATAATGTTTAAGTGAGTGAAGTGTGTTGGATAAGCTTTAATTTTATATATTATAGGTTTAAAAATGATTAAAAGTATTACAAGTATAAAAACTAAAAGTATAAAAAGTACATTAAAAGTTTAAAAACTAAAAGTATTAAAGGTACATTTGTATTTTACTGTATTTTGTATTTAAAAAGTCGCCCAATGAGTATATATGGCAAGATCCTACTATAATGCCATTTTCTTAATAGTTTTTGTAATATTATACAAATTTACAAATTATTATATATCATAGACACAAAATTATATGAATGTTTCATCGAAAATGTTGTCCTAAATAATAGTTATGAAATGTTTAATAAGATTAACATGTTGTTTTTTAAATTCTACAAAAGAATAATCTAGAAATTTGCAGTTTTTTAGTTTGTTATCCGAGAAAAGTAGGATCGGATCGGATGAGATCTTAAGATCCTATGGTCAAGATCGGGATCCTTTAAGATCTTAAGCTTTCAAAGATCCTATGTAAGATCCAGATCGTTTTTGCTTTGCAGTATCGTAAAATCGTAAGATCTTAAGATCAGGATCGGGATCCTGAGAACCATGGTAAGATATACTTGGTGGGGACACCCCTAGGGACACTTGTCACAATCATGGTTATAAATAGCGTGAGGCGTGGCGTGGCGGTAAGGTCAATCCTTAATTAAGCCTTAGCGTGAGGCGTGGCGGCATGGCATTTTTAAGGCGTGAATTAAGGCGGAAAAAAGTATTTATAGATTTATGTTATATTTCATTAGTATATCATATTTCATATACATCAAGTTTTCAAAAAGTGTTATAAATAAGCAATAATGGATGTGTCGTAACTCGTAACATGATGACACTCTAAGCAACTATAACCCAATGCATATGACCCATATGATGTTAAATACCCATTAATGAATGTGACCAGTGATAACCTAATGCACATGACCCATGACCCATGTGAATTAGCCATTATCACTTGTCATGCATGTTGCACCGGCTTGGTAGGTGTATACCGTTTGTCACAGACACTAAGAAGCAAATATTTGGCCTCTCGATCATGTTATATATCCAAAATCGAGAAAGTTTGAACTCAGCTTGAGCTTGACTCGAAAAGCTCGATGTATTTGTAAAATTGTGTTTTCGAACACATCTTAAAATTGAAATATAATATAACCTAAGAATTGAATTTGGTTCGACTTCAGCTCAAAAACTTTGATACATTCAGAAATAAGTATTTACACTTAGTACACTTACATATTAAAAATATATATATATATATATTTTGTATTACTTACCAGCTCGAGAACTCAACAATAACTTGAGTCGAACTTATACAAGGTTGAGCTCAACTCATTAAGCATTTTCAGCTCATTTGATAGGCTAAGAATTGAAATATAATATAACCTAAGAATTGAATTCAGTTTGACTTCAGCTAAAAGACCTTGATACATTCATAAATAAGTATTTACACTTAGTACACTTACATATTAAAAAAAAAATTATATCACTTACAAGCTCGAGAACTAACAATAACTCAAGTCCAACTTATATAAGGTTTAGGTCAACTCATTAAACATTTGGAGCTCATTTGATAGACTTTCAATCTCCAAAGTCCAAAGTATCAAAAATTTTAATATAGCGCGCCTATAATTTTCCCCAAAATTTCAATCTCCTGCTCTCAAGATCCACCCCTTTTTCACCCAAAATCAAAACACTTAAACTAGTCATATCTATCTTCTCTCTATTCATATCTTCTCCTTCTCTCTAGAACCGACTCACACCACCGCAACACTTCACCGCCTTTTCTCACCGTCGTTCAACCAACCATCGCTCCTCTACGCCATCACCGTCATCAAGATAAGGGAACTGTATGGGAGATCGAGTTTGTTTGCTTCGGTTGTTTGGTTCGAGATAACCACCATCACAGTCAAGCCACCATGACCCTCATCTCACCTATCCTACTCTGTTCATGGGTATGCTCAAACACATATTTAATTTATATTTTCTTAAATGTGTAATCGAATATAAAATGATTTATATTGATTTTTGTGGATTAAAACTAGCCTAAAAGATGTTTTTGATTATAAACTCGTGTGGTGGTAATCGTTGCAGGTAGACTTATTAAGACAACATAGTTTTCCTGTTTATTGGAATGGAGACAATAGACGCGTTCTAAGAGGCCACTGTTTTGCTCGTAAAGGGAGTCTTAATTGGTTTCCACTCCGGGAGGATGTTGCTGAACAGTTGGACTTTGCTTATCGCAATCGCGTAAGTGATCTATTAAAATTAAAGATATAACATAACATCTGTTATATAGGAAATTAACTCAAATATGGTTGCTTTTTGTGAATTTGTTTCATTTGTACCAAATGTTAGTGATTTGCTTGCTTGGTAATGTGTTTGACATTTATTCGTTCCGGGTTTGGCACTGCAGAACATTTCAACCATCTAGATTATTTGTTGCCCGAGTTGATATGCAAGGGTCTGCCCCGGTATGTTGGTTTTTGATGCTAAACTTATATTTGGGACATCTAATTTTGTCGTCTTTTATGTTACCATTAAGCACGTTACTTGTTTCTTGCAATGGCTACATGCTATTTTCACGGGTGAGGATGATACATGGGATGCCTGGCTAAAAATTCCCTCATCTGGATTTTCTGGCACAGTTCATTTTCGAGGGACTGGAATTAAATTGAGGCGTGGGTATGCTCCATCTCAGTCACTAAAGCCAACTACTGTTTCATGGTTGGCAAATCTTATATTATGCAGCATTATTAGTGTCTTGGTTTCTTACAGTTCGTAACATCTGTTTATAGGATGAGTTACGTCAGCAGATAGAGGAAGAACTGGACGATAATTATTCACAGGTAAAACTAATGGCGTAGTGTATTGTGGATCAAAGGAAGGGAAAACAAAGACGGAGAATCTCCAGATGCTGAGATTAGATCATTGGCAGATAAACTTGAAAATTTGACTGCAAATTCTATTATCATGCTTATATACCAGCAGCATTAACTGTGTACTAGCCGTACTAACTTTTAATACCAACATTTCCCATATATATTTTTTTTTTTTGCAGAAAGAAGCTGATAAAAAGATTAAGTAAGGAACCTTGAATGTTGATGATGGCATTGATGCCATAACAGTTGTGTTTGGTAAAGAAAATGGAGGTTATGCAAGAGGAGTGGGAAATGGAGTTACATATAAGAGGTATTTTAATCTTCCTCGAAGCAGAAAAAAACTGATGAAAGACTTGAGTTACATCAAACTCAACTTGATAATGAGAGACGCGAGAGGCAAAAAAAAAGATCTACTAGTCAAGCAACTGTCCAACGAGATGTCAGAAAAAAATCCTGGACTAAAATTAGTACCAACGAAGCGAAAACATTTGGTCTAGTGAAACCTTGCAAAAGCAAGCTAAGGCGGCGAAGAATCAACAGGTTTTAACTTATGGTAGTTGAGAATTTGATTATATATGACATTAAAATTATATATATATATATATATATATATATATATATATATATATATATATATATATATATATATATATATATATATATATATTTGGTTCATTTATATACATTCGAGTTTTATTCAATTTGAAATACAATTGTATATATATTTGCTTCATTTATATACATTTTGTTTTATATATATACTAGCAGTAGTAACTCTGCTTCAACGGTACTAACATGGTACTAGTAACTCTCCTATCATGTTTGTGCAGATAGTTGAACCAGTGGCTCATCTAGTTCTGTTATGTTGTGAGCTTTGACATGTTCTAGTTCTGCTCTCATCCTGATGTATTGATATGCAGCAGCCTACATTTTCAAGGCTTTTATATCTAGATGATGAGATTAGATCAATGGGAGAAAAACTTGTAAGTTTAACTGCAAATTTTATTATTATGTTCATTCTTTTGGATTAAAAGTCTTCATGATGTTGTTTGCATTACTGCTGATCATGTTTGTGTTAATATTGCTTAGATGGATTTAGAGCAGCTCATGAACTTCAAAGAAAATGTGCGCAAGTATTTATTACTGCTAGTACAAAAGTTACTACTGCTAGTGAAAGTTGGTACTGCTCAGAGGTTAAGACCGCTCGAAGTTGCTAGTTGCTTATGGAATAGATTATAGATACTTAGGAAACTATTGTAAGCCGACTATGACTCCTTGGTGTATAAAAGGATGTCCAATTTTATATTTGGTTCAGTTATACACATTCCAATTTTATTGTCTTTGAATTTGATTTAATATATATTTGAATTGTTTTGATATATATTGATTTTTAAAATGTGACTAAAGGATGCATATAGTCACACTTATTAACACTTTTGGTCACTGTTTGCTTAATTCGTTGTGTGACTAAATATTACAAAAGGCCACACAAACATAAAATTCATGTGGCCATTGGATGATCAATAGTCACACAAAATACACATTTCTTCATTTTAAACAGCATATGGTCACACTTATTAACACTTTTGGCCACTTGATGCTTAATTGTATGTGACTAAATACCCAAAACAAAGATGCTTTGTGTGACTAAATATTACAAAAGGGCACACAAACATAAAATTCACGTGGCCATTGGATGATCAACAGTCACACAAAATACACATTTCTTCACTTTAAACAGCATATGGTCACACTTATTAACACTTTTGGCCACTGTTTACTTAATGGAATATGACTAAATACCCAAAACAAACATGCTTTGTGTGACTAAATATTACAAAAGGCCACGCAAACATAAACTTCATGTGGCCATTGGATGATCAATAGTCACACAAAATACACATTTCTTCACGTTAAACAGCATATGGTCACACTTATTAACACTTTTGGCCACTTTGTGTTTAATTGTATGTGACTAACTCCAAAAAAACAACACCCATTGTGTGACTAAATCATCACAAACGTCACACTTATTGTATATTCATGTGGCCACATGACGGGAAATAGTCACACAAAATACACATTTACTAGAAAGAATCATCTCAAATGTCACATATATTATATATTTATGTGGCCAAAGGATGAACAATAGTTACTCTCAAAAAATATTCGTGTGACGATAAGGTGTTTACGGTCACTGATACTGACTAATCCAACAAAACTTGTGCCTAATTTGTCACACATATTCGGGGTTTTGGTCACTCTTTTTCGATGGAAAAGGCCACGAACTCAACAATGTGACCATATGCCACCTTCGGTGGCGGGACCTATGGTGACACACAACGAAAAAAATGTGTGTGACTATATGCATATCGTCACACATTTTTGGTGTGACCAATAGCAGTTTTTGTACCAGTGCACCCAGTTGCTTATTTATCATTTCCCGCCAAAATCAGTTTAAATGGCGAGGATCATTTGAAGCTAATCCAAGGGCCCACAAAGAAGTGGGAAAGTCTCAGAACCTCACCTTAATCCTTATATATGAAGAAAAATGAGAGAAAAATAGTAGTAGTTAGCTAGTAGTAGTATAGTTTAGTGTAGGAATCGTTTTTTTTTTTTTTTTTTTTTTTTTTTTTTTTTGTAATTTTCAAACTCTGGTTGTTTTCTTTAGTTAAAAACACTCGTATTCAGTTCCTCTAATGTAATATGATCTTTATTTCAAGTCAATTTCAAATTATCTCTTTACAATGCAGATTTTGCAATTTCAAGTAAAATTGACACTTTTTCTTGAATTTTGTTAAATGTGAATTTTCCTGTTCCAATAGACTAATTTATACTTATTCATAAGTCTTCTTAAGTATCTAAGATATTGGAATCAGTTTATAGTCAATAAGTAAAGATACAAGATAAATCATTTAAATTAATCATAAATTCAAAAATCAGTGTTCAAGGTGATACAGGCTTGGAACATGGTGGTTTGTGGACCTGCATGGTTTTAGGAAACTCAAGGGAGGTGTTAGGATATGTGTTGTACCTTGGTTCTTGTTTCTCAGCTTGAAAGCTTTTTGTAAGCCATCTTTTCAATTTTTGTTGTTTACTATAGAAGTTCTTAAATACTTCTTATTTCTGGTCTTTTGCACTTATTTGGTAAGTATTAGTAGTTATCTTGCTTTATATTGTTAGTTTGTTCGTCAGATGTCATGTGTGCTCACTATCACTCTTTAACTGCCATTTAAGTATAATAATGATTTATAGGTTTTAGTTGTTTAGATTGATAATTCAGTGCTCAAAGGAATTTGTTCCATCCTATTATAACTAGTGATGAGGCGAAAAATGATCCGTTTTTAGGGGGTCATTTAAGCCCGAATCCGAATTTATTTGATCAAATATTGCCCTAAATCGTTCCTTTTGTGATTTTAGGTGTTTGGAGAGTGAATTCTGGAAAAGAGGCTATTTTGGACGTTTTTGGAGCATAAAGTGAAGAAAACGACAAAGTACCAAAAATCCAAGTTGGAAATACAAGGTGACGGCGTCAAGGGTTTTCTCTTGACGGCGTCAGACATGAAGAATAATTTACCGTAGCTGGTGACGGCGTCAGATGGAGTGATGACGGCGTCAAAGTGGCCAAGATTAATTTACCGAAGGTGGTGATGGCGTCACATAGGCCGTCACGATTGGATCTAGGGCGTCCGAGGAAGTGTATGGCGGCGAGTTGACGGCGTCAGATTTTACTCTTGACGCCGTCAGGACGATTTTCCTATATATAGTTTTCTAGTTTTTTCATAAAAAAAGAGAGAAGTTTTGGTGAAACCCTAAAGACGATTTTGGTGCCTCTTTTACAGGTTTTTCAAGGGTTCCAAACCCTTTAGACCTTGCATTGTAATTGAGATAAGTATACTCTTAATTCAATCAATATGTCTATGTGTTGGTTGTTTATCTTTTGTTCTTATCTTAATTTTACTATGCTAGGCTAGATCTCTCTTGTGTTTGCTTAGATCTAATGAAACCTAGATGTTGATTATGTGTTGATTACTTGTCTATTCTTGTTTTGAATGAATGATTTTATATGTTAGGCTTAAGAAAACTGGCAGATCTCCAAATGGTAACATGCTTGAACGTCTTAAGAAACATGAACCGAGGCGTACTAGGTCTTTATTGGTTGTATTTAATGCATGAGCCACTGTTTACAATCCCTATAGTTGTGCTGGGTCATGGTGTAGGAGGAGATAAGAGCTCATAGAGTTGGGGAGTTATGTATGCCACTCCACGAATGGTATTAAGGAATACAACCCGTCATTCATACAAGTGTAACAAGTAATTAACATGTAAAAGATATCTAGGGAGTAATGAAGTCTAAGTAAACACAATTTCTCCACATACTGCTCACAACCTTAGTTTAATATTAGTTTAATTTTATTTTCATTAGTTTAATTAGTTACAAAGTAGTTTTTGGGTTAGTTGAATAACAACTAATTCCGCCCACTCTTCTAAAAACCGAGATTTTACTTGCTTTCATAAAATATAAAAACACAAAAATAATCATCTTTCATCTCTAGAACTATTAATTAGGTTTTCTAATCCTAGCGACACTATTCCTAAGCTGAACGATCAATCCCCCGGTACTTGTCACTATACTATACTACAACGATCAGGTACACTGCCTGGTGGGGGTTGTAAGCCTCGCGAGATCCCTCGAGAGGTAAAGCAAGGTGCGATTCCCACGCATCAAGTTTTTGGCGCCGCAGCCCGGGGAATAGTTATTGTCTAGGTTAGGATTTCTTTTTATTAGGTCTACTTGCTAGATTCCTTTCTAGTAAGATTTTTTATTTTTATTTTTAGGTCTTCTTTAGTCTATCTTATTTCTTCGTGCTTTTGTTCGTAACTCTTTACCATCTGACATCATGGAAGGTGGTAACATCTTTGAACCCATCATCCCACCACAACAAAACCCACCATTAGAACCCCTTAGGCCCCGAACCTTAGGAGAGTATTCCCGACCTAGCCACCAAGGCTACCGAAACACCATTGAGCTCACCGGAGCCAATGTGACCCCCTTGCGATCCGACACCATCCGGTTGGTGCAAAGCGGATGTGCATTCCATGGACTTCGTTCCGAAGATCCAAACCAACACCTTAAGGACTTCCTCAAAATCGTAGATTCCATAGACCTAGGTGTTGAAACTAGAGAGACTACCCGTTTACGCCTATTCCAATTCTCTCTACGGGATCAAGCTAGTCAATGGCTTGAGCGTTTACCCGCGGGATCCATCACCACATGGGATGATCTCACCACTCGTTTCCTTGCTCAATTTTTCCCACCGGGGAGAACTACTAAGCTTAGGAATGACATCTTGATGTTCCAACAACGTCAAAATGAATCTTTTTATGAAGCATGGAATCGATATAAAGACCTACTCCGAAAAGTTCCTCATCATGGGATCGAACCGTGGCTGCAGATCCAAATCTTTTATGGTAAGGTTGACTATCAAACAAGGAAAGCCATTGATTACGCAGCCAAGGGTAGGCTAGATAGACTTAGCGTTGACGAATGTTGGAAAGTTCTTGAGGAGTTAGCACAATACGAAGAGGAAGGATGGGAAGACCCGATGCTCCCGAGCAAAGCAAAGCTTGACTATGCATGTGCCACCCAAGAACAATTGTTGGGAAGTATCGAGAAACAGGTAAAAGAACTGATGAGTATTGAGAAACTAGCTAATGAACCCATATGGAACCCTAGTCCACTTAGGAACACGGTTATCTGCCAAAATTTTCCTGAACGCTCACGGCAAGAAGAATTCGAAGGAATAATGGTAACCTTCATGGATAATCAGGAAAAGCAAATCCAGCACCTTGAGGCACGCATGGAAAACACTCACAAAACCTTCATGGATTTCGCAGACCAATTCATATCAAGGGTCAAAGAAAAGATCAAAGAAAATTCTATACCCAAAAAGATTGAAAAAGTCTTCGAGGTGTCAGCTTCTTTGGTATTTGACCAGGAGGACAGCTGGAAATTCTCCTCAAATGCTTTACCACTAACTACCCCCCATTCTCATAAGTACCCCCATAAGGAGAAAAGCTCGCAGATAAATTGCATTTTCGTTGGGTGCTTGCGAACCACATTCCCGATCTCATCCAAAAAATGTTCTTTTGGTTTTAAACCCGGTGTGAAGAGGCTACACCTCATAAATACCATCGATTTGAAACCTCCCATCGAACAACATCTTTCTTCTCGCGCCAACGACCCGTGCATAAGGATCAACTTGGCCAAAACATCGCCCGACCCCAGCTACTACATCACCTCTCTCCGCGACAGTAATGAGACGTTCGACCCTGGTGGACCTCGTTAACGGAATAGCTACTCATGAGTTTTACTCACGTTTAGTTATTCACGCAAAGAGCAGGGACTAAACTTGAAACTACTCCAAAGTCCACCCCACACGGGCATTTGACGGCGTCAAATTTAACCCTTGACGCCGTCAGCTCGACGAATCAGCAATATTAACCCAAGAACCAATCACTTTCAACCCATACCCCACAAATCTCACCCAAGTGTTGCTGCTACTCCGACTCTCAAACCCCCAATTCGACATCTTCCGCCTTCGATCTCTCCTTTGTAAGTAAGTTTTCTTCATCCTTTCTCGGTTAATTATCCTTTGGAACCGTCAATTTGAAAAACCCCTTTCGCCCGAAACCCCATTCTTGACCCACCATTAGCAAATCGTAATGCCATCCAATTGGTGATTTGTAATCGTGGGGTTACCATTTGATGATGTTGTCTCATCCGAATCATGCATTAATTTAGGGAGAACCCATCATGCCTCGGATTTTTTGACCCCCCACCCCTGTTTCCTGATTTAAGGAGCGTTTGGGTAATGGGTTAAGAGTTTAAAAATTGATTTTTCCCTCGCTTTTGCATGGCTTCATTTCTGATCCATCTGACGACGTCAGAAAATACTCTTGACGGCGTCAGATGTGTCTGACTGCATAAAAATTCATATAAATCTCGCGTTCTAATCGTTTCTGCTCACCACATTTTTTTCAGGAAAATGAGCAAACGAACTCGCCAACATAGGGGTAGTTCTTCTAGATCTCAAGGAGTTACTTATGGGGAATTAGTGCATAGTTGGAGTGAGTTTGGTGATGTCGGCACTAGTACTAAGTATGAGGAGTTGTGTAACCACCACATCGATGTTGGGGCGGTGGTTGACTGGGATTTTCTGAGAGCTAGTGGGTTGGAGGGTGAGTTTGTAGGGAGGATCCGCACAGATGGATTCGCGGGTCCGCAATGGGAGAGATTGTTTAGAATAAGGGAGACGGTGTTTAGTGAGTTGGTACGAGAGTTCTTTGCGACTTTCCGGTTTGACCAAGCTGAGGCTAGGGGAGATATGGGGGGCACCACGATATACTTTAGGCTAGGGGGTGAGTTGAGGTCTTGTTCTGTGGCTGAGTTTGGTTGGAGGCTGGGGCTATATACCAGTGAGGAGGTTGATGGGGCTTTTCTTCTGAATCTGTTACATGGAGAGACTCAGCGGAATGAGATGAGGTGTCTTACCTTCTGGCCCACCATTGGGAATGGGGCCTACACGTCGACTACTGGGGCTGCATCGATCAGGGACCCCATTGTTAGGCTAGTTCACAGGTGCCTCACATATGGTTTGTCTGCACGTCAGGGCACCACTCACCGTATCACTGCTTCGGACTTATTCTACTTGTACACCATCTTTGCTGAGGATGTCTACTGCAACATCCCGTTTTGGGTGGCCAGTTACTTGAAGAGCAGTGTGGGTGAGAGGGATATCGACAAGGTTTATGGGGGGATGTTCATCACACGGTTGGCTCGTTCCTATGATCTTCTTACTCCTCAGATCATGGGGTACTTGAGCGAATGTGGGAAATGCAGGGTAGTAAGGGCTAAATCCCTTAGGCAGATGAGGATTGTGATGCAGGTGGGGGACGGTACCTATATATGGTACATAGGGGATGATAATGAGGATGATGACGGTGATGATGAGGGAGTGCCCCAGCAGCATCAGTATGAGGCAGGGACGGCTGATTACTACCGACATATGAGTCGGGGAGACTGGCAGGCACACCAGGGTGTCTGGATGGGTCAGATGGACACGTGGCGAGCAGCTACCGACCAGCGCTTTGACTGGATGTATGATCATACCGTCCGCCAGATGCAGCACCTCTCCACCCGAGATCAGCTTGAGCCTCACCTGCAGATTGACCCCTTCCCAGGCCGAGAGACTGACTACCCTCCCTATGGGTACACTGGACATCTCCCACCTGGCTATGATTATCGTTTTGGTCCTCCCCCTCAGTGATCCATCTTGATGTCTGTAATTCTTGAACAATTTATTTTTGGTTGAATAATTTAAAACATTTGGTTGTAATAGTCTAGGATCCGGCCTTTGTTGGTTTTGAACAATTTCCATTTCTGTTCTTTTAATTAATGTTTGAATGATTAGCTTTTAATTTTTGATTATTTATCTTTGCAACCCATGTTTTGTGTGAATTTTAATTGTTTGATTGTTATTTGCTTCCGTATGCATGTTTTATTTTTATTGTTGGTTGATCATGTTTCTCAATTAAAATGTGAAATACTTTATTATGTTGTTTAGACTAGTCTTAACTCCAACCTAAAGGTATTTTTGCAAAAGATAAGTGTAAGGGGAAACCCCAAATATGTTTTTAAGAAACAAACCGATCATGATTATCCACAATATTTAATGAACATGTATATTCGTATTTGTTAGAGTCAAATGCTTGTATTGAGTCATAATGAAGTTTTGCAGGATTTTCCAGGAAGTAGGACAAAGTTTTTCCAGAAATTTTCCGGAAACTTAACATAAAGATTTCTGCAGGTCCATTCTGACGGCGTCAGGCAATTGCTCTTGACGGCGTCAGGAGTTAAAAATCTGGAAATTTTACCGGTTTTGTTTTTCTAACGGAGTCTTATAGTTTTTGTGAATTATTAAGTTTTATAATCTCCAGGAAATCTGCAAACTTCATTCCACAAGCATTATATCTTATTTTGTTTTCTAGGATTTAGTAACTTATATAGGATGCCGCCGATTTTACGCGAGGTTGCCTTGTCTATTGTTGTCAGGATTTACAGGTTATTTATGACAAGAAGATGATTTATATTCTGGAAGGGAAGCTTTGATTGTTCGTTTTCTTGGAGGAAGATTTAACCTGGCCAACTAAAATCCATACCGAGCGAATCAGGGGAGTATTTGATTTCATTCTCTTTACTTTTTAACTTTTAGATTCTTTACTTGAACATTGGGGACAATGTTCATCTTAAGTGTAAGGGGAGGGTAAAAAGATGATACCTTACATATGCACTTTCGCTTGAGTTTGTTTTGTTTGATAGTATATGTGTAATAAAACTATGAGAAATACTTGTTAGTGTAATTTTAGCGCCAAATTTAAAATTTTTTACAACATTTAGGAGTGAAACTTTAGCCATAGCAAGCGTCTCATGGATAGGAGGTTGTATGACTAGCACATAACCGTATATTCAGAAAAATTTTCCACCCAAAAATGTGAGGTTCGCCTTTAGATTTGATAGGAAAAGCATTCATTATTAGTGCTTATGAGTGTACCGGTAGCATTTAGATTCTAGAACTTGCGTTAGTGATGCATCCCGAGACCGCTAGTGAGACTACATTCGTGTGGTAGGATTTACTACATGATAAGAGGCATTAGGATCACCCTTGTGTTAAACCCGTATTATAATTACTTGACCATTTAAGTCATATTACTTGGCTAGTTAAGTCAACTAATTTTTCCCACACCCTTAGCGTTGTACTCATTTTTAGTACACGATACCCCTAGTACACCCCTCCGAGCCTATCTTTTCGTTTCTAACTTTAAGCATTTTACTTAAAGGAAGAATTTGTTACACCCCACTTAAATGTACACCCAAATCGCCTTAGCCTTCCGTGTATGCGCTCATTTTTAGTGCATTATTGTTATTTGTTAAACCCTAAGTTAACTTTCTAATTGATTACATGGTTGCTAAGTCGAGTCATATCCTTGTACATATTGTTTTGGGACGATTGGGACTCATGGGTAAGTACTTATTTTATGGAGTAATGGGGAAGAACATAATATTATTACCCCCATATGTGCGTTAATCTTAAAAGTGCTCCAAGTGTTTTGATTTTCTTAATTCGAGTCATTAGAATAGTTTAATGTAAAGTATGTAAAGATTCAAGTGTAAGGGGAGTGCTCAAACCCCTATGATGTATTATTTTGGATGGTAGGGTAAGAGTGTATGCAAAAAAAAAAAAAAAAAAAAAAAAAAAAAAAAAAAAAAAAAAAATCGAAAAATCAAGAAAAAGAAAGAAAAAAAAATAATAGAAAAAAAAAAAAAAAAAAAAAAAAACATACGGACTACCATCCCGTTTTCATTCTATGTTCATTTTATGTTTTTGTTATTTTTCATTTATTAGCTTAAGTCGAGTCTAGTCTTGGCTTAGCAACGCCATCTTGTACATGTAATTTACTAAGATTGTTAACTCGCCACCAGTAAAATTCCCTTTATCCAACAAAACCGTGTAATTCATATCCCTACACCTAACGATATAACCCTCTTTAAAAGACCTCTTTGATAGTTTATCCTAGGTGCTTACGCCATGTGGTGGAGGTTTGATCCTTTCCCAAGCCTATGGTAATCTATTTTGCTATGACAGGTAGTGAGAGATATCTTCCATTTCCATAATGTTATATTACTTTATTACACCCGAGAGATGTGAGTATCTAAACACTATTTGTGAGGTGCTTGTGTATGACCTCCGTGCTTGTCTATTGGTCTTTAGTGGAACGATTATTTGTTGTAATTACTTTTATATTAGTGTTAAATGACCCCTAACTTGTCTTTTGAGTAGAATAAAAGCTCATTTGCTTGAGGACAAGCAAATCTCAAGTGTAAGGGTATATGATGAGGCGAAAAATGATCCGTTTTTAGGGGGTCATTTAAGCCCGAATCCGAATTTATTTGATCAAATATTGCCCTAAATCGTTCCTTTTGCGATTTTAGGTGTTTGGAGAGTGAATTCTGGAAAAGAGGCTATTTTGGACGTTTTTGGAGCATAAAGTGAAGAAAACGACAAAGTACCAAAAATCCAAGCTGGAAATACAAGGTGACGGCGTCAAGGGTTTTCTCTTGACGGCGTCAGACATGAAGAATAATTTACCGTAGCTGGTGACGGCGTCAGATGGAGTGATGACGGCGTCAAAGTGGCCAAGATTAATTTACCGAAGGTGGTGACGGCGTCACATAGGCCGTCACGATTGGATCTAGGGCGTCCGAGGAAGTGTATGGCGGCGAGTTGACGGCGTCAGATTTTACTCTTGACGCCGTCAGGACGATTTTCCTATATATAGTTTTCTAGTTTTTTCATAAAAAAAGAGATAAGTTTTGGCGAAACCCTAAAGACGATTTTGGTGCCTCTTTTACAGGTTTTTCAAGGGTTCCAAACCCTTGAGACCTTGCATTGTAATTGAGATAAGTATACTCTTAATTCAATCAATATGTCTATGTGTTGGTTGTTTATCTTTTGTTCTTATCTTAATTTTACTATGCTAGGCTAGATCTCTCTTGTGTTTGCTTAGATCTAATGAAACCTAGATGTTGATTATGTGTTGATTACTTGTCTATTCTTGTTTTGAATGAATGATTTTATATGTTAGGCTTAAGAAAACTGGCAGATCTCCAAATGGTAACATGCTTGAACGTCTTAAGAAACATGAACCGAGGCGTACTAGGTCTTTATTGGTTGTATTTAATGCATGAGCCACTGTTTACAATCCCTATAGTTGTGCTGGGTCATGGTGTAGGAGGAGATAAGAGCTCATAGAGTTGGGGAGTTATGTATGCCACTCCACGAATGGTATTAAGGAATACAACCCGTCATTCATACAAGTGTAACAAGTAATTAACATGTAAAAGATATCTAGGGAGTAATGAAGTCTAAGTAAACACAATTTCTCCACATACTGCTCACAACCTTAGTTTAATATTAGTTTAATTTTATTTTCATTAGTTTAATTAGTTACAAAGTAGTTTTTGGGTTAGTTGAATAACAACTAATTCCGCCCACTCTTCTAAAAACCGAGATTTTACTTGCTTTCATAAAATATAAAAACACAAAAATAATCATCTTTCATCTCTAGAACTATTAATTAGGTTTTCTAATCCTAGCGACACTATTCCTAAGCTGAACGATCAATCCCCCGGTACTTGTCACTATACTATACTACAACGATCAGGTACACTGCCTGGTGGGGGTTGTAAGCCTCGCGAGATCCCTCGAGAGGTAAAGCAAGGTGCGATTCCCACGCATCAACTAGTTGCATTGGTATTAGGTCCTTAATCACTCACTTGCTTCATAAATCTTAGTTACCATCCAATAAGGGGGTGTTTGGTTCAGGGGCATCCCTTGATATCCTTGGTGCTTCTGTTATTGTTTTTTGTTACTACATGTCTCGTTAGGTCACTTTAGCTCCATTTAGTCATAATATACAAGCCTTTTTAGATAAAAAAGTCAAAATCTTGTTTGAGCTCTTGTTGTGAACTAACTGTTAGGAGTTTGAGTTCATTATCTCAACAATGCATTGCACAACTAGTTAGTATAGCCTATTTCAGTGTCATTCTAGCTTGTAATCTCAATTTCATTCAGTAGAGTAGGATCAAACTCAAAAAAGTCAAAATTAGTTCACAACATCAAAAAGTCAAATTTGACTCTTAGGCAAAAACTCAGATTTTCAAGGATTTTTCATGAATTTTGTGTTTAGAATTAGGACTTGAAATTTCTACAAGTTATAGTCCCCCAGCTTAACTTTCAGAATCCATTAGTGGCTTATTTTTTAGATTTTTATTTTTTTTTTGTTGCATATTTGATAGCTCAATTCAGGCTGCAGGGCAAGTTCATGCCCTGCACCAAAGTACTTCCCAAAAACCTGAATTTCAATAGCTTCTCCTTAGTTCATGTATGGGCCCCACCTCCTGGTTTATGGCTTTATGGAAAGCCAATAAGCCTATCTTGAAGGATCAGGGCATATTTCCTGCTTTATAGCTTATTTGGTAGGGCTGCAATCAGCTTTTAGTTTGTTACATCCCATAACACATACTAAGTAATCAGTACAACTCACCCAAGTTCAAGGCCCCCCCTAGTGCTTATTAGTGGAACCCATGGCCTGAGCCTTGGCTTTTTGAAAAGCCCTTCTGGCTGGCTTTTTAGTTCAAGTTTCATTTCAGACCCTTGTTCACCTCTGTGGGTCCCACAAGGCCTGCAAGTTGGCCATTTGTGGCTGTCACTTGGGCAGCTTTGGCCCATTGCTTATTTGCTTGTAACAGCTTATTGCTTGTGCTTATTTCCTTTATTTTGCTTATTTCAAGATCCTCTAAACCTGTTGTAGCTTATTTAACTTTGTGGACTCCTAGTTTAGCCCTTTTGTTTAGCTTTTTCACAACAAAAAGTCCTAATAAGCCTTGAATCACAATCTGTTCAGCTTATCAGATTCCATACTTCTTATTTTTCATTTCCAATCAAAGTGTCTTCACAAAAGTTGCTTAATTCTAGTATTTAAATAGTTTTGTAAAAAGAAAATCAAGAAAATCCAAAAATAAATAAAGTGATAGCTTCTATTTAAGCTTTTTAGCTTATTTTCAGTTTTTTCAAAAAGCAATTTTCATTTTTATAATTTTCATAGGTTCTGGTACTTATAAAATAATTTTTGAAAAAGTTTTAGATTTTTCACTGTTCATTTGCTATTTTTCTTAATTTAATTTCGTTTAAATTAATTAATAATTAGATTTTAATTAATAATAATTATTTAAAAAGTCTAAAAAAATATATTTTCTGTTTCAAAAATAGTTTTAAGTTATTTTAGATTTTTCCAAGTTTAATTTTTACTTTTCTAGATTAAAATCATAATTATTTGTATTTTAGTATAAATTAAATAATTAAAAGTAATTAGGAAATTAGTAATTAATTAATAATAAATAATTAAATAGTTGTAAAAATAATTTTAGTTTTCCAAAAAATTTCTTTTATCATTAGGATTGTAAAAATATAATTTTCATAACCGTAGACCTGTTATTTCTCACGTTTCACTTTTTATTTTGTACGTTCACGTAAATTTAAGTTAAACGTACGTGTTTTAGGTTTTTAATCGTTTTTAAGTATCTAGTTTTTACGTAATCATTCTCATAGCTTATTTAAGCTATTTTGTCTTATATTTCTTTAGTTTAATCAATCACTCACTTATACCCTTTCTGTTGGGTCACTGAATTCCCCAATCTTCTTCTAACAAGGATTTGAACGTAAAATAACCTAAGTGTAAACAAGTCATTGAGTGAACAGTACCTCAGTGAGTCATCTTCAGGATGCTTAGACCGAGCCTAAGAAGAAAGGTTCTCCATTCAGTGAGGTGGAACTCAGTGAAGTGTGATCTAAGCCAAGAAGAAGGTGATGGGTTCAGTGAGGATGACAATAACTCACTGAACCCCAAGACTCCTCAACAACTTCATGGTACTAAAGACTGATGACTTGAAGACTGAAGTTTTGGCGGGACTGGGCGGGAAAGTTTGATCTGTTTCACTAAAGTGCTTTATCACTTTAAGGTCAAACTTTCCTCAAATGGTTAAAACCAGGATGTCATCAGAAATTGCCTTTTGGACTTAACCCAAAGAAGTTTCCCTTGCCAGAGAATAAAATCTATCAAGATTTTATTGAGGAACACTTAGGTCCATTGTATAATAGGGTTGTTCACATTTGTGTATAAATAGGTAGCATAAGAGAGGAGTAAAAGTTGACAAGTTTGTGCAATTAATGCAAAGCATTCACACACCACTTTTACTCCTCCAAAGAACAACATAACCCCTGAGATAGCTCAGTGGGTCCTGAAAGTTGTCACTCAACATTGTTTGAGTTTAGAGAGGAGTCAATACCACACTTGTCGTTTTCAATCCCAAATGTTATTCCGCAAACACTTGGGTACGATTCTTTTTGATTAACTTCTAATAAAGAATTAAACGTTGAAAAATATTGTCTCTTATATCTACGTTACTTTATTGTTAATCATTTTATACATCTTTGTTTAAAGTCATAACTTGGTTACTTTAGCTTTGTAGTTATTGTTAACCAAGTAAAAGGGACCAACAAGTGGTATCAGAGCCTCTGATTTATAAAACTTAAACATGTTTTCAAAACTTAAGAGTGCTCAAGTTTTTAAAATCAAGATCCCACTATGACTGACATAGATGTTCCCCAACTTGTTGACAAAAAGGGTGGAAGTTATTCAACAACTGCCCCTCGACTAGAAGTTGGCAAATTTAATAAATGGAAAAAGCGAATGCTTTGCTACTTAACTGGGATGGAACCATATTACATTAAGTTGATTAATGATGGTCCATATGTCCCAACAACTGCCCAAGGTTTGATTAAACCTGAAGCTCAGTGGACCCCAGATGAAAGGAGGGTGGTCAATCAAGACCAGCGCCTGAAAAGCATCATTATATCATGCCTTCCTGATGATATAATGGAATCAGTGATCAACTGTCTCACTGCCCAGCAGACATGGACTGACCTGGTTCATAGCTATGAAGGGCCTTCTGATACCAAAGAGAATAGAATCATGGACCTGAAGCTTGAATTCAATACCTTCAGAGCCAAGGATTCTGAAAGTCTCTCTGAGACTTATACTCGGTATAAGACCCTCCTGAATGAGCTGACCAATGATGGTGTTATACTGTCAAAACATGAGATCAATGTTGGTTTTGTCAACAGTCTCCCTGAGAAGTGGTTAAACTTCTCTCAGGGATTGAGAAATGCAAACCACATTCAGAACCTTGAGCTCCTTGCCATCTATGGGAAGTTTGTCTATAAAGACAATCTTATCACCAGGAGATACCCTGGTAAAGCTCAGGAGACCAAAAAGGCCTTGACTATTTCACCCATATCAACTGCTTTCTATTCAAAAGGTGTTGTGCAGGATTTTCAGGATGGATCTGATGATGAGGTTGACCAAAGAACCAGTGAGGAGTACCTAAATGATCTTCAAATTGAATTTCATGAAAGAGCACTCCTTGCTAATTCATAAAAGTTTTTTAAGAAAAACAAATTCCCTTCAAAAGCAAATGATAACACTGAATGCTTTAAATGTGGCAAAATGGGCCATTTTGCTAAAGATTGTTTTTCAAAAACAACCTCAGAACCATCTTTCAAATTTTCAGGAAATAACTCTTTTTCAGGCCCTAGCAAATTTCAACCAAAAATGCTTCAGTCTAGTCAAAGATTTGAAAAAGTCCCTCAAATTGACTTTGAAGCCAAGTACAGAAAGGCGAAAGCTAAACTTGCCCTTCTTGAATCATCCTCAACAGTCTCTCAGCCTCCTCAGGCTCCAAAGCCTTCTCAAGCCAAGAACAAAGGGCTTGTTGCTAAAACATATGACTGGGATGAGGTTGAAGTGTCCTCTGATGATGATGAAGTTCACATCAGTGCCCTGATGGCCCTATCAGATGACAACAAGCTTGCTGTGGGGAAGAGTCATGCAAAAAATGGTGAATGGGTTAACATCACTATGAGGAAGGTAAATCTTTTACTTTCTATGGATGATAATGATGACTGGAAATCTTACATAGATTATATTAATGTTGATCTTAAGTATGTTGAAGAGCAAAGACTTAATTTGTTTTCAAAATTTAACAAACTAAGTTTTGAATTAAATCATAGTAGAGATGAACTACTTGCTTTAAAACAAGCCAAGCTTGAAAGTGTTACACTTCAAATTCAAAACTCTGAACTAGTAAAACAAAATCAAGCTCTTCAGGAAGAACTTAAGAAAGAAAAGGAAATTATTTGGAATTGGACTCAGAAAAACCCCAAACTTTATGAAACACTGAGTCTCACACCCAGCTCCAAAAAGGCTGGTTTGGGTGATGATCAACTCACTGAAGTTTCTGGGGAGAATAGTCATTCAACAACTTTTCTGTCAACTAACATACTCTCTAGCAAAGAACTTGCTCCTAAACCCAGTGATTGGATTGAAAGGAACAATCCTGATAGTAAAATGCCAAATTTTAATACTGGAAGAATCCTGGAGCCTGAAAGTCAGGCTATCAAGGAGCTGCTAGGAGTCACTGATGAACTTAGTCCTACTGAGTCCATCACTGAGTCTAAGTCTGATTCATCACTCCCTCCACTGAAACAACTTCAGGGAGCGGAACCCAACTCTGACCTTGCACCATTAGTCTATCAACCACATTCTCCCAAAGAGAAATCAGGGTTAGGAAAGACTATTCTGAAAAGACCTACTCCTGCACCCATTGAACACCAAAAACCTTCAGTACCCACTAAAGTGAACCATGAAAGCACTGATTCAAAGGTTGATCAGCTTACTGAACTTGTCAGGATGCTGAGTGAGAAAATTGAGTCTACTGAGAAAAACTCTGACTCAAATTCTACTAAGCCCTCAGCATCCTCAAGTTCTTCCAAACCAAAAACCACACCCAGACCTTCTGGGAGATGTGAACTGTGCAATTATCCAAATCACAGCACTGATAAATGCTACAGAGTCCTGTTTTGCATGATATGCAAACAAGAGGACCACAGAACCTGTGATCACATCCCCCACACTGCTTCTTTAAAAACAAGAGGTCTATACAAAAACCAAGGCTATCAGTATGCCACTCCTTCCAAACAAAGACTGAAGGCTAAGCCTTTCTCACCATGTCCTCACTGTGGTTTCAATGATCATCTTCCTGATGATTGTTTGATGAAAAATTGCTGTGACATCTGTGGAGATCCCTCCCATGAAACCAGGGGACATGACAAAGTTATTCAGTCCAGAAGGAAAAACCAGACCAACACTTCTCAGTCACCTGAGGCATCAACCTCCACAAAATGTAAAACATGTGGAAGCTCAGGTCACACAACTTCAGATCGTGATTCATTAACTGAGTTCAAAAAGTCCCTGAGGACTAAGCCCACAAGAAAGTAGGTCAACGAGAAAAACTAACCCAGTTTACTGTTTGTGCAGAAACACATCAAGGATCCTGCTTGGCATCTAGACAGTGGATGCTCTAGGAGTATGACTGGTGTGAAAAGTTATCTACACAAATATGTGGAAGAACCAGGACCCAAGGTAGTATTTGGTGATAACTCATCAGCTCCCACTGAAGGTTATGGTTCAGTAAACTGCAATGGTATAGTTTTTACAAGAATAGTTTATGTTAATGGTCTCAAGTACAACCTGATAAGTGTTTCCCAACTATGTGATGCCAAATACATAGTTCAGTTTGATGACAAGAGAGGGGCCATCTTTAATGCCAACAAGGAAATAGTATTGATTGCCCCCAGGAGGGATGATGTCTATGTCTTAGATATGTCATCCCTGACTCAAAATGGGACTTGTCTATTCTCAAAAGCAAGTGAGACAATCAACTGGCTATGGCATAAGAGACTCTCTCATCTCAATTTCAAGAGCATCAATAACCTGGCCAAACAGAACAAAGTTCTGGGTCTTCCATCCCTGGTGTATACCAAAGACAAACCTTGTTCTACTTGTGGATGAATACTCAAGATACACTTGGGTTTACTTCCTGACCAAAAAGAGTCAGGCAGCTGAAACCATCATGTCATTTGTCAGGAACATTGAAAATCAAAATGATGTCAAAGTTAAACAGATCAGGACTGACAATGGCACTGAATTCAAAAACCAAGACCTTGAGTGTTTTTGTGATGAGAAAGGAATTTCTCAAAATTTCACTTCACCCTATACTCCTGAACAAAATGGAGTAGCTGAAAGGAGAAATAGAACACTCGTTGAGGCAGCAAGAACAATGTTAAATGGCTCAGTCCTCTCAAAACATTTTTGGACTGAGGCAGTTAAAACAGCCTGCTACACTCAAAATAGGTCAATCATTGTGAAAAGGCACAATAAGACTCCATATGAGATATTTAAAGGAAGGATTCCTGACATCAGCTACTTTCATGTATTTGGGTGTCCTGTGTTTATACATAATCACAAGGATCACTTAGGTAAATTTGATGCCAAAGCTGATGATGGATACTTCCTGGGATATTCCCTGGTTTCTAAAGCCTTCAGGGTGTTCAATACTAGGAGACAACAAACTAAGGAAACTTATCACATCACTGTTGATGAAAGCACTGAATCCATCAGGTTCTCAAATTCCTCAGTTAAAGATATTGGTATTGATGACTCATCAAGGTATCCCCCTGATGAGTACCATCCTGAGAATAACCCCTCAACCCAATACCAAGCTGATGCTGACGTCTCCTATTACATCATCCCTCACAACCTACCCCAACCACCTATCAGTGAGTTCATTGAAACTCAACATGTCTCAAATGAGACTGAAACCACTGAACAAATTGTTCAGGAACCCTCAGAGCAAATTGTTCCTACAGAAGTCACTGAGGCACATAATGATGAGTCACCTCATGTTCCTGAGTCTGAACCTAATCAGGCTCCTTCAAGCTCAAATTCTTATCCCAAACCTCAGGATAGTTGGACTAGATCCAAAATCATTGAGCTTGTGAACATCATTGGTGAACCCACTGAAGGCATGCTCACAAGAAGCAAAGCTGCTAAACTCAAGGCCGCCACTGCCAATATATGTCTTTATGCTGACTATCTCTCAGAGATTGAGCCTAAAAATGTCAAAGAAGCCCTGACTTATGAAAGTTGGGTTCAGGCCATGAGAGATGAATTGGAACAATTTGACAGAAATGATGTCATGACCCTTGTTGAATGCCCCCAAGGTGTTTTAATCATTGGTATGAAATGGGTCTTTAAAAACAAGACCGATGAAAATGGTACAGTCATCAAAAACAAAGCAAGACTGGTTGCCAAAGGATATAATCAACAAGAAGGTATAGACTATGAGGAAACCTTTGCACCTGTTGCTAGAATGGAAGCCATCAGGATCTTCCTTGCCTATGCAACTTACATGAACTTTAAAGTTTATCAAATGGATGTTAAAAGTGCATTCCTGAATGGTTACATCAAAGAAGATGTTTACGTGCAACAACCTCCTGGTTTTGAAAGTAGTGAATACCCCAACCATGTCTACAAGCTTAACAAAGCCCTTTATGGACTGAAACAAGCACCCAGGGCATGGTATGAAACTCTTTCAGCCTTCCTGATCCAAAACAAGTTTGTCAGAGGAAAGATTGACAACACACTGTTCATTTACAGAACAAAGAGTGATGTCATTCTTGTCCAAGTATATGTTGATGACATCATCTTTGGCTCAACAAGTTACAAACTTTGCAAACAGTTTGAGAAACTGATGACAACAAAGTTTGAAATGAGCATGATGGGTGAATTCACATACTTTCTTGGACTCCAAATTAAACAAACTGAAAAAGGGATATCCATTTGCCAAGAAAAATACCTCAGGAACCTACTGAAGAAGTATGAGCTCACTGACTGCTCGTCAGTAAAAACTCCTATGGTTCCTCCAAACAACCTTGGACCTGATCTCACTGGAAAATCAGTGAATCAAACCCAATACAGAGGTATGATTGGCTCCCTGATGTACTTACTTGCCTCAAGGCCTGATATCCAATTCTCAGTCTGTCTGTGTGCAAGATACCAGGCTGACCCTAAAGAATCACATCTTACTGCTGTCAAGAGAATCATCAGGTACCTGAAGGGTACTCCAAACCTTGGTTTGTATTACCCAAAATGTTCAGGATTTGATCTCAAAGGGTACACTGACTCTGACTATGCAGGATGTAATATGGATAGAAAAAGTACTTCAGGATCCTGCCAATTTCTTGGTGGTAAACTTGTGTGTTGGAGTACAAAGAAACAACACTCAGTGGCCATGTCCTCAGCTGAAGCTGAATATATGGCTGCTGCAGGATGTTGTGCAAATGTACTATGGATGAAGAGCCAACTGAGTGACTATGGCATTCAGTATAAGATGGTACCTATCTTTTGTGATAATACAAGTGCCATAGCCATTTCAAACAATCCAGTACTTCATCAAAGAACCAAACACATTGACATCAGATACCACTTCATCAGGGACCACATCACTAATGGAGAAATTGAACTACATTTCATCCCCACTGAATATCAGCTAGCTGATATCTTCACAAAACCTTTGGATGAACCCACTTTCACAAGATTGAAAGCTGAATTGGGCATGTTGGACATAGAATCAGGAAACTGATCAAAAGTGTTCCAACCTGATGTAAATTCTCTAGGTCCCTGATCACACCCTTCCTGAAAACTCATTTTTTTCAAATGAAAATTCATTCAGGGGGCTCAGGATGAAAAATGGCATTGAATACTCTAACTAAATGCTCTAAGTACTTAGTTAGTTAATGTCCCAGGTAGGTAACTGAATCCTATTAAATATAGGAATATATGTCACTTACACAACTGGCATCCACTCCTTGGGCCCCCACATCTCTCTCACCAAACACCACTGAGCATTAAATGCTCCCTCACACACAAAAAGTTGTGATGATTTTTTTCTCTGCAAAAGTGCATTATTTGCAGAGCCTCACAACTGTTCACCCATGATGTGAGAGAAAATAGGGGTAATGGGAATCGTGATATTTAATGTGGATATCAAACCAATATTATTATGCCGCTTCGGTTGAATAATTTAAACCTTTGATATCCGCAACATCACTACCCTAATTCCCACCCTATAAATACCCCCACAAAGAAGAACACAGCTTTTAAAAAAAAATAATAACAAAACTCTTGCAAAATTATTTCAAGAACTCTTGCTTTCAAAATATGTGTGTGCTTCTTCTTCATTCAAAACCAGACCTTTTTATCAAACTAAAATGACATCTTCAAAGGTCATAAAATACGCACCCAATGTGAAATTCCAAATGGAAAGCGTAGACCTCACCAAAAACAATGTGGTGGGGAACTTTGCCTACCCTGAAGGGTTCCCTGAATACAGGGATGTGGTGAAGTTCCTAAAAAACTGTTTTCTCACCACCACATTCATAAAGACCCCCTCAGTCATCTATCATGACTACTTGAGGGAATTTTGGTGCACAGCGGTGGTTGAAAACCCTGATGCACCAAAGGCGGCCAAAATCAAGTTCTCAGTGAAGAATGGGACTAAGTCCCTTACTCTTGACTACAAAACCTTTGTCAAAGCCACTGGCCTTGACTACACTGAGACTTTTGTAGCCCCACCTACTGAAGAGGATGTCAAACAACTCCTCTTAGAACTAGGGCCCTATGATAAACATCATCCTGATGTTACTCCAGGGGCCCTACTGAACAAAGCCCCCATCATCAAAACATGGTTCCCTGCCCCTTGGAGGATCCTGATGACATTTGTAATTCAGGTCCTTGGGGGGAATAAGTCCTCAACTGAGCAACTAAACACTACTCAATCAATGATAGTGTACTGTCTCATTGAAGGTAAAAAGATTGACCTTGGAGAAATTATCTTCAGGGACCTCATAGGCAAATTGGGTGGGAAGTCTAGGCAAAAACACATGTCTTACCCTAGATTCATTTCTTGTACCCTGAATGACCTACTAGGGTCTGAGTATGCTAAGCCTGATGCTGTTGGCTTTGAGCCTGATATTTTACACAAGGCTAATTACTCTCGTGACCTTCTTGAGGTTACACCTGTCACCCTGACAACGTATATGCTTACTGCTATCCAGGGTGACAACAAAATTTCACCAGCTCCCTCTCCCACCAAAAAGGTGAAGAGGAAGAAGGGACAGGGGTCCAGGAAGGTGATTAGACCCAAATCACTCGTCACTGAGACCTCTGCCCCTGATCCTGCTAAAAGGGGGCAACAACAACAGACCCTGACTGCTAACACCATCAGGATTATTAGCCAATCTTTGGCCACAAAACAAAGGCCAACGGAGGGCACTGAGACATCACACTCAGTGTCCTCGGGCAAACCCATTCCCAAAGGCCCTGCTGGCATAAACAAGTCAGTGGGGTTGGAACCAACTAAACCTTCACATCCTGCTAAAGACTCTGGCAAATCACAACCAGAGTATCATGGAGTAAGGGGTCCTATACCCTCGGTGGGGCAGCACTACTCCACTGAGAAGGGGACCCACAAATATTCACATCCTGCCAAAGGCTCGAGTAAATCACAACCCAAGCAACAGGGAGTTCTCGTCCCTAAATCTTCGACAGGCCAGTACAAGCCTGTTGGAAAGGGGGGCATAACCACTCAGGTGCCTGATGAGGACATTCGCCAATCAAAGCTTTTGTCTGAGGGCACAAAAACTCATCCCAGAGACTCAGAGGGAAACATACAACCCGCTGATAGGGACACAACATTCACGGCTCCTAGTGATGGTACTGAGAAACACCCATCAGTGCCTGAAGGGGTCACGGGGGACAAAGATTCAGAGGGATACATACCACCCGCTGATATGGAACCCACAACCACCCCCGAAGGTGCGCATAACTCGGGAACTGACCCTGAGGACCAGGTAGATAAAACCCAATCTACCGGATTTGAGGGGTTAGGACCTGGCCAAAACGAAGGCAAGTCCTTTTATGAAGAGGAGCCGGATAACCTTACTTTGCAGATTCAATCCCTAGCTGAAGCTCAGGCAGTTTTGTACTCTGATGATGAATTCAACAGTGATGAGGAAGTTTTTAAGGCCGGAGATGACATGGAGTTTGAGGAGACAGTCCCTGAACCAATTCCTCAGTCTCCTCAATCTCCTAACCATGACGATGCTGACACACATTCCGAGCAAGAGTCCTCAGGAGATGATCAGGCTCCTCTCCCTGTGAAAACCTTCACCAAATTCATCAAAAAAATTACTAACATTTTGTACAGGGGGATCACTGATGAGGTCTTTGACATGCACACTGAACAGGCAGTTCACTATCATAATCTCAAAGATGCTATCAAAGACTTCGATGATGATGTCAGGGAACAGAATGCCTCAGTTAACCACTCCCTGACACAGATGATCACTCGCCTGAATCAGTTTTTGATAACCCTCAACCAGCTGAATGTAGGGGTTCAGTCGGTTCAAGAATCAGTCAAGGATGATCCTGAACTCACCAGGAAGCTACTTCAGGCATCTGAGACGTATCAGGTAAACTCAGTGGCCCTCACTGAGTTACTTGACTTGTTGAAGGGTTCTAATCTTCAGGGTCTCACCACTACTATGGAGTCTCTCAAATCTTCCTTCATCAAAATGGAAGGATCAGTGACAGCTCAGTCCCAAAGGTCTACTTCTCTGGCATGGACCTTGGGATCCAGGATGACAGCTCTTGAACAAGCACAGGCTACACTTGACTCCAGGGTGTCCATCATTCAGGAGGATACTCAGGAGATCAAGTCTATGATGACTGAAATTTTTAAAGCCTTCAAGGGATCTTCTACTTCTTCTTCAGTACAACCAACACTTGCCATCACTGACACTCAGGCAAATGTTGAGGGGGAGAATGCTACTGAAGCCCCTAATACTGTTGAACAAGAAGCTGGACAGCCCTCTCACACTGAGGGGGAGCATGTCACTGAAGTCACACCAATCACTGAAGTTCCACCACAGGAGGAACCAGTCTCCTCCACTCTCAAGCAGGACAGAGGAAAAAGTATTGCTACTACCTCTGAACCTGAAATTGTGCTCAAGCCAGCCTCAACCTTGGTCAGATTTGACCTTGATGTACCTATCAGAGTCCCATTTGAAATCAATGGAGTAGTACATCATCTCACTCATGACGAAATTCAAGCTCACATGGAAAGGACTGAGACACTACTAAAGGTGGCTGAAGAAGAGAGAATGAGCAAGCCTGTTCTCATTCAGGCTGTTCATGAGGAAGCTGAAAAGATTGGTTTGAATACTGAGGCACTAGCAACTGAGCAAGCTGGTGCAGCCATTAAAAAGGCTCAGGAAGAAGAGCTAAACGCTCTCAAAAGGGAAAGGGAAAGGGAAAACAAGCTCAGGAAGGACGCTCAAATCAGAAAAAACAGGGTCGAAAAGTATACTTGGGTGATGAAAGAAAGGTTAAGACCTGAAACCATCACTGACATGCAAATCCAGAGGAACACCGATCCTGCAATAGTCACCGTCTTCAGGGGACGTGATAAAAGAATACTTGACGTCCATAAGCCTTTCAAGTTTGCTGACTTTGGCATCACTGAGCTTGATGAGCTTCGTTCTATCATTGCCAAAAAGAAAAATGTTGTGTGATGCGTGGGAATCGCACCTTGCTTTACCTCTCGAGGGATCTCGCGAGGCTTACAACCCCCACCAGGCAGTGTACCTGATCGTTGTAGTATAGTATAGTGACAAGTACCGGGGGATTGATCGTTCAGCTTAGGAATAGTGTCGCTAGGATTAGAAAGCCTAATTAATAGTTCTAGAGATGGAAGATGATTATTTTTTGTGTTTTTATATTTTATGAAAGCAATTAAAATCTCGGGTTTTGAAGGAGTGGGCGGAATTAGTTGCTAATCAACTAACCCAAAAACTACTTTATAACTAATTAACTAATGAAAATGAAATTAAACTAATATTAAACTAAGGTTGTGAGCAGTAATTGGAGAAATTGTGTTTACTTAGACTTCATTACTCCCTAGATATCTTTTACATGTTAATTACTTGTTACACTTGTATGAATGACGGGTTGTATTCCTTAATACCATTCGTGGAGTGGCATACATAACTCCCCAACTCTATGAGCTCTTATCTCCTCCTACACCATGACCCAGCACAACTATAGGGATTGTAAACAGTGGCTCATGCATTAAATACAACCAATAAAGACCTAGTACGCCTCGGTTCATGTTTCTTAAGACGTTCAAGCATGTTACCATTTGGAGATCTGCCAGTTTTCTTAAGCCTAACATATAATATCATTCATTCAAAACAAGAATAGACAAGTAATCAACACATAATCAACATCTAGGTTTCATTAGATCTAAGCAAACACAAAGGAAATTTAGCCTAGCATAGTAGAATTAAGATAAGAACAAAAGATAGACAACCAACACATAGACATATTGATTGAATTAAGAGTATACTTATCTCAATTACAATGCAAGGTCTCAAGGGTTTGGAACCCTTGAAAAACCTGTAAAAGAGGCACCAAAATCGTCTTTAGGGTTTCACCAAAACTTCTCCTTTTTTAATGAAAAAAAACTAGAAAACTATATATAGGAAAATCGTCCTGACGGCGTCAAGAGTTAAATCTGACGCCGTCAACTCGCCGCCATACACTTCCTCGGACGCCCTAGATAAAATCGTGACGGCCTATGTGACGCCGTCACCACCCACGGTAAATTATTCTTGGCCACTTTGACGCCGTCATAACTCCATCTGACGCCGTCACCAGCTACGGTAATTTATTCTTCATGTCTGACGCCGTCAAGAGCAAACCCTTGACGCAGTCACCTTGTATTTCCAGCTTGGATTTTTGGTACTTTGTCGTTTTCTTCACTTTATGCTCCAAAAACGTCCAAAATAGCCTCTTTTCCAGAATTCGCTCTCCAAACACCTAAAATCACAAAAGGAACGATTTAGGGCAATATTTGATCAAATAAATTCGGATTCGGGCTTAAATGACCCCCTAAAAACGGATCATTTTTCGCCTCATCATATACCCTTACACTTGAGATTTGCTTGTCCTCAAGCAAATGAGCTTTTATTCTACTCAAAAGACAAGTTAGGGGTCATTTAACACTAATATAAAAGTAATTACAACAAATAATCGTTCCACTAAAGACCAATAGACAAGCACGGAGGTCATACACAAGCACCTCACAAATAGTGTTTAGATACTCACATCTCTCGGGTGTAATAAAGTAATATAACATTATGGAAATGGAAGATATCTCTCACTACCTGTCATAGCAAAATAGATTACCATAGGCTTGGGAAAGGATCAAACCTCCACCACATGGCGTAAGCACCTAGGATAAACTATCAAAGAGGTCTTTTAAAGGGTTATAACGTTAGGTGTAGGGATATGAATTACACGGTTTTGTTGGATAAAGGGAATTTTACTGGTGGCGAGTTAACAATCTTAGTTAATTACATGTACAAGATGGCGTTGCTAAGCCAAGACTAGACTCGACTTAAGCTAATAAATGAAAAATAACAAAAACATAAAATAAACATAGAATGAAAACGGGATGGTAGTCCGTATGTTTTTTTTTTTTTTTTTCTCTCTTTCTTTTCTATTTTTTTTTTTTTTTTTTTTAAAATTTTTGTTTTCTTTTTCTTGACTTTTTCGATTTTTTTTTTTTTTTTTTTTTTTTTTCTTTTTTTTTTTTTCATACACTCTTACCCTACCATCCAAAATAATACATCATAGGGGTTTGAGCACTCCCCTTACACTTGAATCTTTACATACTTTACATTAAACTATTCTAATGACTCGAATTAAGAAAATCAAAACACTTGGAGCACTTTTAAGATTAACGTACATATGGGGGTAATAAGTGTTGTTCTTCCCCATTACTCCATAAAATAAGTACTTACCCATGAGTCCCAATCGTCCCAAAACAATATGTACAAGGATATGACTCGACTTAGCAACCATGTAATCAATTAGAAAGTTAACTTAGGGTTTAACAAATAACAATAATGCACTAAAAATGAGCGCATACACGGAAGGCTAAGGCGATTTGGGTGTACATTTAAGTGGGGTGTAACAAATTCTTCCTTTAAGTAAAATGCTTAAAGTTAGAAACGAAAAGATAGGCTCGGAGGGGTGTACTAGGGGTATCGTGTACTAAAAATGAGTACAACGCAAAGGGTGTGGGAAAAATTAGTTGACTTAACTAGCCAAGTAATATGACTTAAATGGTCAAGTAATTATAATACGGGTTTAACACAAGGGTGATCCTAATGCCTCTTATCATGTAGTAAATCCTACCACACGAATGTAGTCTCACTAGCGGTCTCGGGATGCATCACTAACGCAAGTTCTAGAATCTAAATGCTACCGGTACACTCATAAGCACTAATAATGAATGCTTTTCCTATCAAATCTAAAGGCGAACCTCACATTTTTGGGTGGAAAATTTTTCTGAATATACGGTTATGTGCTAGTCATACAACCTCCTATCCATGAGACGCTTGCTATGGCTAAAGTTTCACTCCTAAATGTTGTAAAAAATTTTAAATTTGGCGCTAAAATTACACTAACAAGTATTTCTCATAGTTTTATTACTCATCTACTATCAAACAAAACAAACTCAAGCGAAAGTGCATATGTAAGGTATCATCTTTTTACCCTCCCCTTACACTTAAGATGAACATTGTCCCCAATGTTCAAGTAAAGAATGTAAAAGTTAAAAGTAAAGAGAATGAATTCAAATACTCCCCTGATTCGCTCGGTATGTATTTTAGGTTGGCCAGGTTAAATCTTCCTCCAAGAAAACGAACAATCAAAGCTTCCCTTCCAGAATATAAATCATCTTCTTGTCTCAAATAACCTGTAAATCCTGACAAAAGTAGACAAGGCAACCTCGCGTAAAATCGGCGGCATCCTATATAAGTTACTAAATCCTAGAAAACAAAATAAGATATAATGCTTGTGGAATGAAGTTTGCAGATTTCCTGGAGATTATAAAACTTAATAATTCACAAAAACTTATAAGACTCCGTTAGAAAAACAAAACTGGTAAAATTTCCAGATTTTTGACTCCTGACGCCGTCAAGAGCAATTGCCTGACGCCGTCAGAATGAACCTGCAGAAATCTTTATGTTAAGTTTCCGGAAAATTTCTGGAAAAACTTTGTCCTACTTCCTGGAAAATCCTGCAAAACTACATTATGACTCAATACAAGCATTTGACTCCAACAATACGAATACACATGTTCATTAAATATTGTGGAGAATCATGATCGGTTTGTTTCTTAAAAAACATATTTGGGGTTTCCCCTTACACTTATCTTTTGCAAAAAATACCTTTAGGTTGAAGTTAAGACTAGGCTAAACAACATAATAAAGTATTTCACATTTTAATTGAGAAACATGATCAACCAACAATAAAAATAAAGCATGCATACGGAAGCAAATAACAATCAAACAATTAAAATCACACAAAACATGGGTTGCCTCCCAAGAAGCGCTTTTCTTTATTTACGAGTCTTGTAGCTAGACTCAAAGTTGTGGGTTACTACGTGATTTCATCATTTGAAATGATGTACCCCATATAATTGCGATCATTACTGTTATGGTGGTAGTGCCTCAATCTATCAATACTCGCAATAACCTTCCCACCTAATTTGCTTCTCAAGCTAGCTATCCCATCTTGGCTCAATCCTTCGATGGTGAATGGCCCATACCACCAAGGACTCGGTTTATCGGGTGGTATTGTGGTTTCTAAGTGTCTCAAGAGTATTAAGTTCCCTTCCTCAAACGGTGTATGATTGCTTGTGTGTTGGGTGTGTTTGAGTTCTATCGGATCCTTATTGCTTTTTCTCCTTTCATCCTTAGCTTTCTTATAGCTCTTGATTCTTGCCTCCCATGCAAGAATTTTATTCTGAACACGAATGGGCGTCGTGCCAATGTTGTTTTTAATCATTCTCCAACTCAAATTCTCATGCCCACTTCGCGGAGTCATGTGAAAACTAATCTTTCTCTTTCCAGACTTAAGCTCAATCTTCCTATCTTCATACTTAATGACAGCCCTAGCGGTGGTGAGGAACAGTGCCCCAAGGATTATTGGCATGCATCTATCCCCTTTATCATCAATGATCATAAAATCAACGGGGTACATGAATCCTGCAACATTGATTAATACATCTTCTGCGATTCCTAGGGGGTATACGTACGAGTGTCCAACAAGAGATAGCCTAACACGAGTAGGTGCTGGCATTTTTGACGTTAGTTGGATGTAAATAGTTAGGGGCATAAGATTTACTTCCGATCCTTGGTCGGCGAAAGCACTAAGAAGTTTCAAGTCCCCGATGCTCGTTGGTATTTCAAAATTCCCACATGCTACCTGCTTAGTGGCCACTTTCTGTATTAATAACCTCTCGACCACTGATCCTCCAATAAGCGTATCATACTCATCTTTCTCTTCTTTCTCTTTCTCGGGAACCTGTTCGGAGGATTGGTTACGCCCATCACCCTTAATCCAATTTGTTATGGTGTTTTTGTTTATATCGTGTTTCAGGTAGTAGCTCAAAGGTTGGGACTCAGGCGGTTTTTCTACGGTCTGTTTAGCGGGAGTTTTTACCTTCTCATTATCTTTATGGACAATGGTGATAGAGTTAACAAATTGGGTGGTGGGAATCGTGCTTTCTTTCCTTAGCAGTATTCGTTCGGGGGTTCTCTGATTGGTATACTCCTCCAATAGACTCAGCATCTCATTCATTTTCTCCTGCATCTCCTCCTTTTGCTTATAAACTGCTTCTTCGAATCTAGCAAGCCGATCAGAGTGGGTCGCCATATACTCTCTCATCCTAGCCTCAAATTCCGAGCTAAGTTCCTTGGGAGGGGAACAAGGTGGAGTGCACTTCTGAAAAGTTTCGACATGTTCTCTAGAGGGTGATTCAGATAATGGTATCGAGGTTGATCTTGAGACAGAATTGACCGTGGCTTGTCTAGGACTTAAGGGTCTCCTTTGCCTTTCCTCAAAATAGTCAACTTTTGCCTCAATTTTGCATAAGAGTTCATTGGGGATTTCGGTGTTTCCTCCAGATGCCGAGACTGCATTGATGGCCGCTTCTACTGTATGTTTAAACTCCCACAGTTCCTGATTGTTAGTGGCTAGCTCCTCGATGATTGTCCAAGATTCCTCGGCGTTCTTATCACGTAATTTACCTCCCGCGGCTCTGTCAATGGTGCGCTTAGTGTGATAGTCAACATGATCGTAAAAAATCTGGACTAATAACCAAAGGTTTATACCATGATGGGGGAGTTTGTGGAGGAGATCCTTAAAACGGGCCCAAGCTTCGTAGAAAGTTTCACCCCGCTGCTGCTCAAACCACAAAATGTCCCTTCTAAGCATTGCGGTCTTTTCCGGCGGAAAGAATTGGGTAAGGAAGCGATTGGCGAGATCGTCCCATGTGGTGATGGATCCCGCGGGGAAACGCTCAAGCCATTGACTAGCTTGATCCCGTAGAGAGAATTGGAATAGGCGTAAACGGGTAGTCTCTCTAGTTTCAACACCTAGGTCTATGGAATCTACGATTTTGAGGAAGTCCTTAAGGTGTTGGTTTGGATCTTCGGAACGAAGTCCATGGAATGCACATCCGCTTTGCACCAACCGGATGGTGTCGGATCGCAAGGGGGTCACATTGGCTCCGGTGAGCTCAATGGTGTTTCGGTAGCCTTGGTGGCTAGGTCGGGAATACTCTCCTAAGGTTCGGGGCCTAAGGGGTTCTAATGGTGGGTTTTGTTGTGGTGGGATGATGGGTTCAAAGATGTTACCACCTTCCATGATGTCGGATGGTAAAGAGTTACGAACAAAAGCACGAAGAAATAAGATAGACTAAAGAAGACCTAAAAATAAAAATAAAATCTTACTAGAAAGGAATCTAGCAAGTAGACCTAATAAAAAGAAATCCTAACCTAGACAATAACTATTCCCCGGGCTGCGGCGCCAAAAACTTGATGCGTGGGAATCGCACCTTGCTTTACCTCTCGAGGGATCTCGCGAGGCTTACAACCCCCACCAGGCAGTGTACCTGATCGTTGTAGTATAGTATAGTGACAAGTACCGGGGGATTGATCGTTCAGCTTAGGAATAGTGTCGCTAGGATTAGAAAGCCTAATTAATAGTTCTAGAGATGGAAGATGATTATTTTTTGTGTTTTTATATTTTATGAAAGCAATTAAAATCTCGGGTTTTGAAGGAGTGGGCGGAATTAGTTGCTAATCAACTAACCCAAAAACTACTTTATAACTAATTAACTAATGAAAATGAAATTAAACTAATATTAAACTAAGGTTGTGAGCAGTAATTGGAGAAATTGTGTTTACTTAGACTTCATTACTCCCTAGATATCTTTTACATGTTAATTACTTGTTACACTTGTATGAATGACGGGTTGTATTCCTTAATACCATTCGTGGAGTGGCATACATAACTCCCCAACTCTATGAGCTCTTATCTCCTCCTACACCATGACCCAGCACAACTATAGGGATTGTAAACAGTGGCTCATGCATTAAATACAACCAATAAAGACCTAGTACGCCTCGGTTCATGTTTCTTAAGACGTTCAAGCATGTTACCATTTGGAGATCTGCCAGTTTTCTTAAGCCTAACATATAATATCATTCATTCAAAACAAGAATAGACAAGTAATCAACACATAATCAACATCTAGGTTTCATTAGATCTAAGCAAACACAAAGGAAATTTAGCCTAGCATAGTAGAATTAAGATAAGAACAAAAGATAGACAACCAACACATAGACATATTGATTGAATTAAGAGTATACTTATCTCAATTACAATGCAAGGTCTCAAGGGTTTGGAACCCTTGAAAAACCTGTAAAAGAGGCACCAAAATCGTCTTTAGGGTTTCACCAAAACTTCTCCTTTTTTAATGAAAAAAAACTAGAAAACTATATATAGGAAAATCGTCCTGACGGTGTCAAGAGTTAAATCTGACGCCGTCAACTCGCCGCCATACACTTCCTCGGACGCCCTAGATAAAATCGTGACGGCCTATGTGACGCCGTCACCACCCACGGTAAATTATTCTTGGCCACTTTGACGCCGTCATAACTCCATCTGACGCCGTCACCAGCTACGGTAATTTATTCTTCATGTCTGACGCCGTCAAGAGCAAACCCTTGACGCCGTCACCTTGTATTTCCAGCTTGGATTTTTGGTACTTTGTCGTTTTCTTCACTTTATGCTCCAAAAACGTCCAAAATAGCCTCTTTTCCAGAATTCGCTCTCCAAACACCTAAAATCACAAAAGGAACGATTTAGGGCAATATTTGATCAAATAAATTCGGATTCGGGCTTAAATGACCCCCTAAAAACGGATCATTTTTCGCCTCATCATTGTGGTTCCTAAACTTCTTGAATCACTGAAGGAAAGGTATGACAGACTCAGCAAAAGAGACTGCTCCATCTAAGACTTCCAAGAGGAAAAGGAAGCAAATTGAGATGGTGCCTGAGATCAAAGTACCAGGGTTAGAGTGTGACAGGTCGCTTCCTGAAGGGATCACGTTTGTGAATAATACGGTCCTTGAAGCTCCTGAAAGAGGCTTATGCTTCACTGATGAGTATGGAAGCCTGGGTTTCCAAAGGTGGTCTGATATGGACAAGGCAGGAATCAAAGCAATGCTCATATACCTCATGTTGGCGTCCCCCATCAAGAGTGATGAGAACAAAAGATTCTGTCAGGACTTGGAAGCAATAATCAACGTACATCCTGAAAGACACCTACTCAGATCAAAGAAAGCAAAGCTTGAAAACCTTGGATTCCACCTGAACATCTGATCTGCAACAACTATCTTTTTTATTTTTGTAATTTGTAGGACTTGTAATAACTATGAATAAACTTTGATGTTTTGTTTAAATTATGTGTCCTACTTAAAATTACAACATTCAGTAAGTGATGAAGACCCCTGCCAACTCACACTGAATCAAGAAACACTTAGGCTATTTGTTTGTTCAAATAGGGGGAGATTGTTGGGTCACTGAATTCCCCAATCTTCTTCTAACAAGGATTTGAACGTAAAATAACCTAAGTGTAAACAAGTCACTGAGTGAACAGTACCTCAGTGAGTCATCTTCAGGATGCTTAGACCGAGCCTAAGAAGAAAGGTTCTCCATTCAGTGAGGCGGAACTCAGTGAAGTGTGATCTAAGCCAAGAAGAAGGTGATGGGTTCAGTGAGGATGACAATAACTCACTGAACCCCAAGACTCCTCAACAACTTCATGGTACTAAAGACTGATGACTTGAAGACTGAAGTTTTGGTGGGACTGGGCGAGAAAGTTTGATCTGTTTCACTAAAGTGCTTTATCACTTTAAGGTCAAATTTTCCTCAAATGGTTAAAACCAGGCTGTCATCAGAAAGTGCCTTTTGGACTTAACCCAAAGAAGTTTCCCTTGCCAGAGAATAAAATCTATCAAGATTTTATTGAGGAACACTTAGGTCCATTGTATAATAGGGTTGTTCACATTTGTATATAAATAGGTAGCATAAGAGAGGAGTAAAAGTTGACAAGTTTGTGCAATTAATGCAAAGCATTCACAAACCACTTTTACTCCTCCAAAGAACAACATAACCCCTGAGATAGCTCAGTGGGTCCTGAAAGTTGTCACTCAACATTGTTTGAGTTTAGAGAGGAGTCAATACCACACTTGTCATTTTCAATCCCAAGTGTTATTCCGCAAACACTTGGGTACAATTCTTTTTGATTAACTTCTAATAAAGAATTAAACGTTGAAAAATATTGTCTCTTATATCTACGTTACTTTATTGTTAATCATTTTATACATCTTTGTTTAAAGTCATAACTTGGTTACTTTAGCTTTGTAGTTATTGTTAACCAAGTAAAAGGGACCAACACTTTCCCATTCAAATTCACCCGATCTCAAACTCGTTTTAATACCATCCACACCTCGTCGGGACATAACGACCTGGGGAAACACTATACTTCCACGGAGCATTGGCCCTGAGCTGTCTGACCTTGTTGACCACATCCGTGGTTGGTTTGGGTTGACCGTTTGGAGCCGATCAAATTTTGGCGCCGCTGCCAGGGAGGTTGTGCGCGTATTCTAAACGGTTTTGCAGATTAGTGAATCTAGATATACGCTCATTGTATATTTACCATCCTTGTTTATATTTTCATAAAAACAAAACGAATCGTAAATTTTACCATTTCAGATTACTCAAAGATTACTGAGTGTGATCCAAGAGGAAACGATTTGGTTTTCAAAACGATTATCAAAAACATTTTAATTCAGTTTTCAACGAACACAAAAACCCAAAAAGATTTTCTTTCTTATTTTTATAAAATGTTTATCAAAAATCCCAAAAATATTCTTCTTATCCCTCCTACCTTTTTGATTCTCCATTCCTTACCCTCCAAAACCATTTGATTCTTTCTATGTATCATCCTCACCTTCTAATTTGTCAATGGTGTGGTAGTCCTCATAATGGTGGTAATTACCCCAGTTGTGGCGTGGTAGAGTCAGGAAACGGGTCTGTCTATAACCAGAATCCCTATTCCTACCATGACGCGACTGATTTATTCAATCAGCTTCTACACCATGGGGCTCAGCAGTTTTACTATTGTGAGTATTGTGGTGGTTCACACTACAGTTCTGATTGTCAATCAGGAAACCCGCTTGTCTATGAGCAGGTTCCTGATAACAATGGAGGGTTGAGATGAGTTGGAGAGGAATGGATGGTTGTGATGAAAGGGAGCCTATGTTCGGGATTCAAATTAATTCCCATGTGACAAATTAGAGAGTGAGGAGGTGATAAGTTGGATGTTTAAAAGAGGGATGTGATTGTGATTTGATGGGGAGCCTAAAGGGTGAGTTGGCTAGTGTATTTGTTAGGAGAGGATGTGAGTGAATTGTGTGTAGTTTGAAAAGGAATAAGTTGGATATGATGTGAAGTGTGTAAGACTTTAGATGTGATTGGGAGCCTTGTGTGTGTGAGAGTAGAGAGGTTGTGAGAGGGATTATGTGTAATTTGAAAGATGAGTGTTGGTATATGTAAGATATGGATTGGATTGTGTAAGAGAAGATATATGGATGAGATTGAGGTGTGTTGGCTAGTGTGTGTTGGAGAGGGTATGTGAGTGAAGTGTGTGTATTTTGAATGTAAAGAGAATGTGTATGTGAGTGTATGTAAGTAAGGTATATTAGGGTTTGAAATAGATGGTTGAGATGAAGTATTGGTGAAATCTTGATGGTTGGATGGGAATGTTGGAAGAGAATGTTTTTGAGATATTGTGTAGGAATGTGGGAGACAAGAAGTACATAGAAGTACTAAAGTTGTAAGGGAATATTAAGAGAATGTTGGGGATAAGATTTGGAAGGATTAAAGGATTTGTTTTATGTGAAAGAGTAATTAGAAGGATGATTAAGAAATAATCATATTGTCATTAAGAAAAAAAAAAGAGTTGACAATAATGATTATGAGTTGAGAAAATCAAAGCTTACTTATAATCTCAAGTATCTAAACGTCGAGAATCCATAATCTCATAACTTGTGACTTTTCACGACTCGACGTACTCAACTAACACCTTGGTACAAACAAGCTAAGTGCTTTGCATTGATGTAAAGAATATCCCATGCGGGAAAGGATGCATTTACGCAAAGTGACATTTGACTTGGTTTGACCAATAAGGGAGTAAACCCGTTACGTGATTAGAGAAGACGTAAGCACGAGATATGAGCATATGAATGCTTTCACTTGATATTATGTGAAATATATAGGCTCCCTAGGTTTAGAAAAGCCTTGGCTAGAAGTAAGAGTTAGAAAACTTGAGTTGGCATTTTCCCGAAAACAGGTGTTTCAAAAGTTGGATCTATCTAATTCTAAAACTCATTTGGAATGTTCTCAATTAAGCACATAACATATTCATACCTGTATTGAAAGATCCACATTTGTCGGGTAAGGGGAAAGCCGACTTACAAAATTTGTCCCGATCCATACAGAAGCCTGGCGCGTTGTTGACGCGTCGGCGCACGAGCAGCGCATCATGTGCAGATATGGAATCGAGAGAATTTTGGCTAACGTTTGTGATTTTATGTCTTTTGAAGGTTTATTTGTCATTATTAAAACATAAAGAGACCTGGCCAATGTTCTCCCAACACAATCTAAACAATACAATCTACGGTAAGTAACGTGAAGGGGTGATCCACCTAGCCACTTGTCATGCCAAAAACTTGTGTTACGCCTATTTCCCACTTTCTTTCTGAAAAGCAATGGAAGGTAAATTCCGATTGTACTAAGATCAAACTTCAGCTTCTTTATTTGTATTTAAGGACCTGAGGAAATTGTAGAATTGGAATCCGCAACTAAGCCTCCCATAAGACCATGTAAAGAGCGGATGACTTTACTCCATGAAGCATGCTCTTCATTACGGATTCTCCACCACCCTTTAGTTAACAAACTAATCCTAGAGTGTAATCGAACTACGTAAACATAGTAGCAATCAAGTTACATTTTTAAACATCACCTGTGCAAAGATATATTAAAAACATCAAGTAACATTTCAAATGTCGAGGAATTTTACTCTTATTTTATTAAAACATACCCGAAAAGGTAATTAATCCAAAGACTAACTAACAAAATAAATTCAAACAATAGTTCCTGTCAAATGAAAAATATTGCAAATTGTTTGTAACATCAGTTCTTCATCAAGTTATGCTTATAACATCATTTAGTCACCTCCAACATGTTGATCTACAAAGAACCAAGTGAAAAGTAAGGTATAGCTGAAACAAAATGTAAATAAGAAAAAAACCATAAGCGTTTATTTATTTAAGAAAAAAGTAATCAAATACCTTGACATCAAGTTGTTTAGTGATCAACATCCATTCTTCTAGGCCTAGAAGGACATGTTTTTCTATTATGACTGCCTTGTTTGCAAAGTCCAGAAAGGTTGTTTTTTTCCCTTCTTTAATGCACATCCCTTTATGAATTCTTGTCGAACGAGGACGACCGATTTCACCTGTTTTAGATTGGAATTTGGAAGTAGTTCTCCAACAAATGATGATGGTAGCCAATACGCTTCATGAGGGAGCAGAAAAAATTCGGATGCCCAAGTAGCACAATACTCTTGAATTGAGTAACACTTATGAACATGTTGCCAACTATTCAAAGAAAGATTGACACATGCGCTCAAGACATGAGAGCACAGATACTTATATACCTCCCACTTGCCACATGTGCAAGTTTGTTTTTCAAAATTAAGGTGCTTTGAATCTGAATCTGATTCGCACATCTGAATCTGAATATGCGGTAGAAAAGTCTGAATCTGATTTCAGTCTGAATCTGAATAAGTGGTTGAGAAATCTGAATCTGACTCAAATAAAACTGTTTATTTTTGTAAAAATGTCTAGATGTGTTAAACTATCAGTTTTCACAATTTAAATATAAAACGATTGCATTCGCACACGAAATAAACTTTGTTAAAAATATAAATTTATTTTTCTTATTATATAATCAATTTAAAGTTAAAAGTATTTTAAACAAAACGCGCAATCTAATGTTTATTTGACAAAAATAAATGTGTTGAGGTTTTGCTTGAGCTATTTAAAACGATTAACTAAATTGATCGCGTTATAGTTGAGATATATGCGTCCAAAACCGAACCTTTCAATTTGAAAAAAATATAAATTGTCACATACATTCTTTATCTAATAAAACATATCCAATGATTCTATTTATTACTTTTTACTACGAAAGAAAAAAGTGAAATAAGACAAAAAAACAAAGAAATGAACAAAAAACACGAAAATTAAAAATTATAACAAAATAGGGAATAAAAAAAAGACATTAAGAGGTGTTAAGACACCCCCTGTACATCTAGTTCAGTAAGATGTTTTTGCCTCTTACTGACTCTTAATGATAAAAAAAACAAACGCTCTTAAAACTGGTTGCCTCTTACTGCCTCTGAATGGCATGAAAAAAACAAACACTCTTAATGATCCAAATACCTGACTGCGTCTAAATGAGTCAGATTAAGATGTTGTTAAGAGTCAACTTTAAAAAAGCAAACACCACCTAACTACTTGCACATTTCTTCCTTTTTGAGTTATCACCTCAAATATTCCTCTCTCCTGGTTAAATGATCGCACGGCATGTGCACTAGCTTTCAACTTTAAGGCTTCTTGTTTTGTAACAACATGGGGTACATATCATTCTCTACTAGCTTGAGCACGAATTCCTTGAGGACGCCTTACATCAAAGTAGTGCACCAAGTGATAATTGATCTAGGGGTAAAAGTTTACCATCATATCTATTGTACAAGTGATAATTGTACGTGGTTGTTTAAAATTCGGCATCAATTAATTGGTAGTTCTTTGGCTGCACATTTAGAATACAATGATGAAAATACATGCACTAGTATTTAATGATCCAAATTAAGATTATCAGAGAATTTCAAGTGAGACTGCTAAAAGATTCTTTTCACATGAGTGACTCACCGGCCATGAACGATGGAATGAAGTGATCGAATGGACGGTAAGAGTTACGTAGGGTTTTGCCTTTTATTTTTTCAATTTGCAATTTATTTAATAAAATATATCAAAATAGGCTCCAACACAAATTACAAAGATGATCCTCATGTATTAGTCCAAGTATTCATGAAAGGCACGAATTATCAATTTCATAGGAATAGTCGGAGTAGTAATCAATACAATTGGCATCACAACTCTCATAAAGATCATAACAAATACGAAAAGAAATTCTAGGAATATCTCGCTCTTCGCACAAGACCTGAAACGATTCAGCTTCCAAACTCAATCCACCACTTCATGTTGTCATCATTCTTCTCCCCGAATAAAACAGAAGCACCTCAATGATACACACTTACCCAGATGAAACCTCTTCCTAGAAGCTGGTTCTTCAATTATTTCCTTTCCACCTAGTAGTTCATTAAGGAATACATAGCGAACATTTCAAGCAATCTAAATAACTCTCGAGGCGATTTCATCAAACGAAGTATCTTCACAACCACGAGGGATTAACCTACGAGTATTCAAAACAAAGATGATCATAATTGTTTACTAGGTTGGAAACCATGGTATAAATTTTGAGTTTCTCAAATAGCCAAAGATGACAAATATAATATGACAGTTGGTAGCATCACAATGCTTAGTAAATAAATCCATATCCAGAATACTATCGAATTGAACATTTCCAATGGAAACAAATTAGCATAACAAACTTATCTTCGAATATCTTCAAAACCTACTGAACAATTTGGATATTCGTGATGGAAAATCACAAGATTTCTCATAGAGATAGAATAGATAGGTTCAAAAACAATAATGAAGAAGGAACCTTGATATGCTTATCAAAAGCAAGAGAAACCACAGAATGTGTCTAATACATCGAATTCATACATACGCGAATTCTCTGAATAGACGAAAGGCATCTAAACGAATGACAAACGAACCAAAGATTGAAGTTCAAAAGAATGTGATAACTTCAGAAAATGATCCTATAAGGCATTACTACAAAGTCTTAAAGCATTCTAAACTTATGTTGTGTATCCTAATAAATCTTCTAAATCTCCAGAACGAATGATCTTATAAGGCTTTAACTAAAAGCAAAGGCATAAATTAGAGTGATGCGGAAGCAAGAAATCTAACAGATGACTTATCATATATCTACCCAATCCTCACCGATCATACTAAAGTTTCTAGGGGAGAAACCTAAAGCAAATCCTTCCAAGGTTATTCCATAAGCTCCTAAAGTGCAAACCTAAGGGTCCAAATCTTCACAGGCCATAGCTTATGTACTACATATCGCAGCCTGGTCTCTGATACCATAATTGTAACACCCCAACCCGACACGGGTCAAAATGTTACATTATGGTGTCCATCAAAACAAACAAACGCAAGCGGAAGACTTAAAAACATAAAGGTTACAAAGGTATTCTAAGATAACAAAGAAATGCTAACTCTATACAAGGAGGAATCCAAAAACTGAAATTTAAAAAAAAAAAAAAAAAAAAAAAAAAAAAAAAAAAAAAAAAAAAAACCTACTGAATCTAACTGAAGCTAAAACCAAGTCTAATCCAGAAGCAAATGGTATCTATATCATCAGGGTGGTCCACTAAGAGCTCCTATGCACTCTTCACTCAATCCCAGCTTCCAACCTAAAACCCGTCGCCGAAAAAAAAATGCGGCTGAGCTTAAAAAGCCCAGTGAACAAATATATAACAAAACAAATAATCAAAACGTATAAAAGTATAAGGAAAGGAAATCATAAGCTCCTGCTGAAAGGAACATCATCTGTTAAATGAATAAGAGATCGATGATCAACTGAACAACAATCATACGTCAACTGAATGAAGCATCATAAAGATATCAAGTGCAAACATAATAAAATAATAGTAAGAATCATAGAGCAGGTATCAACAAAGGCTTGTCTAACGAGGTACTCGAATAGACATACGAAACAAAAGAAAGCCACGAGCCGACCTAATGAGGTACTCGAATAGGTCTCAAATCACATAATCACATATCCGTTAAATCATAAGTTGTACAAAGAGTAGCTATCTCCAATGTACCTGAAGTGAAAGGGGTACAAGGTACGTACAGCCAGTCACAAAGTCGAATCACATCATATCATATCAAACACATATACCTAGGATGTATCCATATGCTCCCTGAAACAGAAAGCATATATAAGTACGAGACTATGCATATATAAAACAGAATGGCCATAGTGATCACATATATCATATCATATCATAACAGAAGGGAATGCCGAGGACTAATCACACTATCCCAGATAGTGTCATGCCATTGGTGCCATCAATGACATGACCATGGTACTTCCATGGCTAGACTAAAAACTTAGGCATCAGAACAGAACATATCAAAACAAATAAGCAAAGCTATCCATAATCATAACAAAGCTCCCAGAGCATAACAGAACAAAATCTCATACCAAAGAGATATTAATCAGATCATCATAACAGAATGGATAGCAAACAGAATCCTATCAAAGGATAATATCAAACGGATCATCACAATATATCAACAAAAGGGATCATAGCAAAGGCTCATATCAAATGAATCATATCATAGCAACCGAATCAAAGTCAGGGATCGAAAAGTCATGAGATCAGAACCCTTACTGAGAAAGGGTAGAATATCTATACCTTAAACCGCAAATGAACCCATATCAGAAAACACAAGGATCAGAAGTTACTCCTTCTTCAGCGAATCTACACAAATTAGGGTTCATATTATACTTATTAGCTCATTTATTGCCGTAACGGATTCTTAATTACTCATTACCATTCATTAATGTTATTAGGGTTTCATATGCGAAATTAGGTTGACATATGTTCAATATTATCCGGATTAATGCTTCAAATAAAATTAGGGTCAAAACATATTTAATGGGATTAGGTTACACCATAACCGTAACTTATAACATATTTCAGATTTTATCACCTTCAGGTCCCCTTGGTTTATGAATTTAAATCCATACTTAAATACTTACTGAGGTGCTCAAATAATTATCATAGATACTTATACATGTCAAGTAGGTACTGTAATTTTCCTAGATTTTATTTCAAAGGCCAAGTACCTTTTCAAAAATCGTTTTCCCAAACCTACCCAGAAAATTAACTGCAGAAAGACACACAAAGTTTTCCTTTAACAAACCCATTTCGACACTTCAGAAAAATCCATACAAATTCCAAGAAGTCACACATATCCTATATTTAAAACCTGTAAAAGGAGACCTTCTAACTCCTCATGGTTTGGAAATAAAAAATAAAAAACTCCTACTGATTTCTAGACATCCAAAACACCGTTTTGGCACTTAATCTTGTAAAAATCAAAAGGCCATCCTCCCTACCTCCAATGACCACGAATCTTATATTTCCATAAGGTACTGATTTGCACTTATGTTTAGACTCAAAAATCACCAAAAACATGTTGGCATCTTCAGTTTGGACACTCATCAATCCAACCCAAATTCTGCACAGATTTAATGGGACACAACCTCTTTTAATTAGACCGAAAACAAAAATACCAGGTCGACATATAGGTATCACATGTATTAGGTTTTCCAGTTTATTTAGTGGTTATAATAGCGTTATTAATGTGTCATAAACGTGTCATATCTAGGGTCAAACGAATGGAACAAGGCTGGAATAAAATAGGGTCGAGATTAATTAAAAGGGAACATAGGTCGAAACAATTTAACTGGGTTTTAATATCAAGATTTCATGTTTATTTCTCATGTACATGTATGTTTGAATGTTATCACAGCAGCAACCAAATCACAAGATTAACATAACGAAAAGGAAATATGATCTTTGCAGGTCATATAGAACAGGTAAACATGTACCATATTGTGACAGAAAAAGGGAAAACGAACAAGAGGATCACAATACCAATCATATAAACCAAACTGAAAACCCTTTTTCACTCGATTACCATAGCGACAATGGAGTCTTGATTACTACGAATTAAACACCACAACAATAACAAGGGCTTGAACTTGGAAAAGAAAATTATTGGCGCCTTTGGTCTTGAGAGAATCACCAGGATTTCTTATGTTTTATTTGTTTGGATCGGTTACACTCTGTTCTCAAGTTTTTTTTTTTTTAAGGAATGGAAGGGAATGTTAAGGGAAATTAAAAAAAGGGGTGTTCTTAAGTTTTTTTAAGATGGAAAGGTAGGGGACGGGAAGGTGAGAGGGAGGGAAAGGAATGGGCTTTTGTGTGTTAATATGTTCCGCCCATATTTGGGGGGATTAGGAGGGGAAACCAGTAATTAACATCATGGGCCTTTGTAAAATTACAATATTATCCTTAATTTTGCATACGTTCTATTTATTTTTGACATCATGGTGCGTCAGTGTTAATGTCTCACGAAAAACAATCTAGCTTCATCGAAGCGCATCTATTCTATGATTCTATCTACAGAAAAGTGTGATGATACGTTACTTAATTCATAGTATCATTTTCATTTTTCTAATGTATCTACTTGCTTTGACATAACTATTGTGTCGATTGTATGTATAAACTGTTATACAACTAATAAATGGTATACAATAAAAATGTTTAATGAATAGAATGCTTTTTGGTGCCTTAGTGTATACAACTAATAAATGTGAAAAAAGTATTTAAATGTTTTTTGATGAGCAGAATACAATAAAAATGTACAGTCTAATAAATGTGATTAAATTATGTTTTGAGGGTATATTGGTAATTCGGGTAGGTTTCTTTCCTTTCATTTTAACTTAAAATAAAAACTCAATAACACAAATAAAAATAACTATTTTCTTCACAATGTCATTCCTTACTTTACCCTTCCTATCTCATCCCCTCCCATTCTTTAAAAATTTGACTTGAGAACAGAGCATTAAGGAATGAAGAGTGTTTAGACGTCTAGGTTATAGAGAGCAAGACGCGTTTTGTAAATTTGGAAACAAATAAATCGTATCAATCTTATTAGAGAGTGATATGCGACTGTCTTAGATGAGAACTAATGGAGGGATAAAGGCTGTGGGTTGTCGAGTCTTTAGCTACAATTGTGGAGGACCAAGCCTTTTATTTCAAATTTTGTATAACCTCTTATGTTTCAATTCGTTTATATAATTTCAGATGCTAAGAATGAGCCCAATATAACATATTAATGTGTGATTTATATCTAGGAAAGATAATGTGCCAAAATTATATGTACTTAATTATAGTTTCATACTTTGTGATTTAAATTCATAACGTATAATCCAAACTTAGGTTATATTCGTATTAAATGTTCGAATGTCGTTTCGGATTTTCAGGTCGTTATATTAATATACCCGACCCACATGGTTATCGGACTTATTGTGATGACGAATCCAATAAGGGCCCAATAGACATGTCGGGGGAAACTTATTTACAAGCAACTTCTCCTTATGACTAATCGAGTATGGTGATTTAGTTTTGGATTGATAAGTAAAACGAAGGAATTGCAAGACTTATCGCGCCGACGAATTTGATAAGAACCCGACACTTCATTCAAATAACTTATTGGATTTAAACTAATCATTAGTCCTTATCTTGTGAGTCGTTGTGTCATAGGTCATTTGTTTGGTGTGAGTTCACTTGAGTCGATGTCGTGTCACCACTCACATACGATGATACCAAACATCAATAAATAGACATAATAAAGAGAATTTTGAAAATTAATTGGGATATATTTGGAAATAGTCGATTTATAGAGACTTATACTTTTCAAATTAGAGGTTGAGATAAGTTTACTATAATAGGTTGTGTCGGGATCGCAGTGCAATGACATTCTAGCTACCGTGGTATCTTCTTCTGTTGTATCATTTCTCGCCTACTTCTTGAAATGAGTTCATGGCCCCTACTTTAACTCGTTTCATAACTACTTTTGGGGGAGAAAATATGCTTGTCTTTACTAAAGTTAATGGTCATACTTTTGCGAGTATAAATTGTTTACCTGCGATTTTCTTTATGTTAATAGTATTTGGATTGTCATCTTATAGTCTTGGCGTCGTTTGCTATGTTAGCTAGATAAGGATTTTGGTATAAGTGCTGCAATGTGTAGGGTTATTATATCACGGCTGCAATTGTGTAAGGATATAATTTCACGCTGCAAGTGTAGGCTAGTACTATAGTGTGCACCTATAGGAAGTATTACTGGTTTCCGATATGAGATGAGATGTTGTTAGTCTAGTATAGCAAACTTATGAGCTTTCGGTCTACTTTTCATGTATTGTTTTGAGTCAAAACCTATGAACTCACCGGCGTTAGCTGACCCTTTCAGCATGTTTTTCTCAGGTACTGAGTAATGCCTATGTCGATGCTTTATTTGGATGGGAAGCTTGGCAAGTGGCGCGGTTAAATAGATCAGTCAGAATCTGATAAAATAATTGGGACTTTTTTTTTTTTTTTTTTTTTTTTTTTTTTTTTTTTTTTAATTTGGGCTTACTATTGTTTTTGGGGAATAAATGTAAACTTTAAATTTCGACTTTAAATATTTATTTAATTTGGATATCGATAGTTTGTTCTTATAATCGTGCTGTGTGACAATCCAAGTAGCACCCCGAAACTTTGAGAAGTCTTCTGATGTACTAAATTTTGGGGGTGTTACATATTGTCCAAATTATTAGTATAGCGTATGAAAAAACGTGCTATAAGCCTTTATTGGTTGTGTTTTTGGCATGAGGCTTGTAGTAACTTATAGGGGCTTGAGCTTTTAAAATAAGTTTTATTTGTCATACAAGCTTATAGAAGCTTTTATAAGCCATAAGCCTCTACAAGCCCAAATCAGTTGAAATGGGCTTATGAATAGTTGGTCAAATTACTTAAATACAGGTCAAAATATAATGGATTATCAAGTAAAAACTAAAAATATATCTGAATTTAATTTGATGTATTTTTGTGCGATTTTACATTAATAAGTTTTAGCTCTAAATAATTTACTAAATAACTTTATAAAAATATAAGTTTCAACTTACAACTTATAATATAAGCTGCAACTCTAGTTCGAGCCTTAGCTACAGCCCATATCGCCAAACATACACAATATCATTAGTTCCACGACAACAAGTACCCTAGTCACCTACTTATACAATTACTGAAGGGTGAAATTGACATTTCACTAAAACCTTAGAGCCCAGATGCGTTAAGTATAGGGCTAAATACGTAAATCATGCACGTTGAAGAAAAAAGATATTTATTGGCCAGTTGTCAGCCAAGATATTTATCTTTCTTACCACAGACAGTTGTTTAAAAACACACAGAGTCGGTTAAGAAAAAGAAGAAATTGAAATAATACTTCAACCAATCTCTACATACCGGTAAACTTAAGACATGTGGCACTCCGTCAACACATGCTTGCTCGTATCAAATACATATACACGGTCTCTGTGCTATCCAATCAAATCACCGCACACTCAAGAAACCCTAACACCGTCAGGTTCTGCTGTTTTCGCTAGAAAAAAACGAAAGCGCCGGCATGGGGCGAGGTAAAGTTGAACTGAAGCGGATCGAAGATAAGAGTAGTCGTGAAGTGTCGTTTTCGAAAAGGCGTAACGGGTTGATGAAGAAAGCGTATGAGCTGGCTGAGCTGTGTGATGTTGATGTTGCTCTTTTTGTTTTCTCTGCCAGAGGCAAACTTCATGAGTTTTCTACTGGTGAAAGGTATTCACAGTCAATTATCAGTTTCTAAAATTAGCCGTAAAATACGGTTTCCGTTTACGGTGATGAAGTTATGGATTTCATGTATATTATTGTATTGTTGTTGTTTAACTGATTATATACTTTTGAAAATGGAAAACTGAATTGCAGCTATTTATTTGCCAGGTTTGTTACATCTTCCTATATTTTGTGTCTGCTTATACAAATATAAAAAGTATATCATGTTTTCAGATATGTCCTTTCTCTCTATATGTCGACAGACATTGGTTGATATCTTCTAAAACATGTTAAATCATGGTGCTCTTTATTGTTTTGCTTTTTGTTTATTGCAATTTGCCTAACAACTTAGCATATGCTTATTTCTTGTGAACCATCCGTATCTTATCACCTTTGAGCAGTAAAATCTAGTTAGAGGGGGCAATCGAGTACAAATTTTTTTGTAAGCAGTAAAATTTTGAAATTGTTCGGGTCCAGTATTGCTTAAAACACAATCCACTATTTTAGCTGTTAAGGCAATGCATACCAAGTACAGGTCTGTGTTTGTTTTGATAAATGAAATCAAATCAAAGACAAATTTGATACCGTCAAAATAAAAGACGTAAATTCAACAAGTTAATTCGTACATTGTTATTTTATATTTTTATGTTAGTCACTTGTACTAAGAGTAAATATACTTGTATGTAAATTTGGTTTTAGAAAAATTTGGACTTGAAAGAAGGAAAAAGTACAAATCATTATTCAAAGTCAAGGGCACATCTTATCTGATTCATGTACGAGTGCACACATTCTACTAAAATTAAATTCGAAAATACCATCTGACAGCCCCCCATATCTATCCAAGTGGCTCCGCCCCTGCCTTTGAGATTTGCATAGACAATTTTCGAAGGATATATATAATGCTCAGTATCTTTAAAAAAAAAAAAAAAAAAAAAAAATTAAAAAACCTGGAATGAAAATTGTATTATGATTTAGGAAGATGTTTTGAATAGATATTTTTTTAGCTTTTTAGTCTCATGCCTATATACATACACATGGTTGTAGGCCATCATGCAAAGAATGCCTTTGCCTCACAAATATATATTCTTCTTTGACATGCAACTATATCTGTAAGTCTTACCTCTTTACACGTGCATTATTTTGCTTAACTTTTAGTCCATGAAATCATTGGTAGTGGTGTATCTATAGCTTTGTGTATCCTATATTTGGTAACAGCCATGAATACAATAATGTATTGTGCCCATATAGTCGACGCCACATTGGCCAACCATACACTCCAAGTCCATTATTTTGTTTCTTGTAAAATTGTTTGTGTGCTTGGAAGTCTGATATAAATTTTGAGGGACATGTTTATGTGGAGATTTCAGGTTATTTTATATTATTGTCCTGTCCTTATTGGAGTATTAAGTTGCACTGTGCAATAACATCTTAATTTATTACCCAATTACAACAGGAGCCGTTTTAAAACATGAGAAATGCAACTTAACCAAATGCTGGAAATATTGTGTTTTTTTTGCTTTCGAAAATGAAGTTTTTAGAATATGTCAATCTATTAAAAAGGTGTTACCACGTTGCCAAAGTTCACGGTTTAATTTAATCACAGAGGACATGATTTGGAATCGGCTATTTAGTTCACCAGTAGAAAACCAGCTAGTTAGGATTCAGAATCTTGTCTTAGCAAGCCTTTAATTTGATAATACGCCTCTCCAAAATTGTCCAAGTATTCTATCTCACAATTCAACAACGTTCTTGCTATATTGTTGTGGGTCTTTGCGTCGGGGCTGTGGTAGTATAAATTACTGATCTTTTGTGTCATGGATATGGCTACTTCTGTGGTAAAGATGCAAACGTGAATCAAGGACGCACTCATTTATCTACTAGTAATATTTTTGTTTTTAGTGAGTCGATATATTCTCTCACGACAAGGTTTCCCTAGTACACTTGCGAGTTACATACATGATCTGCTCATTTAAAAACAACTTCACAATGACAACAAAAATTAACATGAGTATTGCAATTTTGAATCAAACAACATGGTCTTCTCATCTAAAATCCACTCCACTATTGAAACCGATACTTATCATCAAAACACATTTAATCAAATATGAAAGACTTGTATTCAAAGATTGTTATTGACTTGAGAAGAGACTGCTGGTAGACATTAGCTTTTTACTATCTCTTGCTAACATTGAATTATCCAACAAGAAAATGTTTGTAACCAAAATGGGCATGTTTGTAACTTTGCCATTAGCTTTTTACTACATTTGTGCTGTAACAGAAGCATATATTCAGTTGGAACTTGGTTTCCACTACAAGATAACGGAGCGGCTTGTTTTTGCATATATTGTCGATAGGCAAAAAGAAATCTTAGTTTGCTCATTCTTGAAAAAAAAAAAAAAAAAAAAAAAAAAAATATCACTTTTTTTAAAGCTTTCACGATACTGTACACTTTCTGATATCCAAAAATTATGTAAACAACACCACCAACAACAACAAACCCAATCCCGCTTGAGCAGGGTATGGGGGAGTTAGAATCCAAAAACTATGTCTAAAAGCAAAAATGACACCATTTAAGATGACCCATAAAGGCTTTCATGATACTGTACGCTTTTTTAATTTTGGGATAATTACCAAAATAGACCGGACGAGGAAGGGGACTTCGGTTCATAACCCGGGATCCAAAAATGTCTTTTTTAGACTAGGCAACTGGGCAACTCGACCCATATGATGACAAGTGTCTCCAGTTGCCTAAAAATTGGCGGCTGTTGCCCAAAAAACTGACAGACAAGCGACACTTGTCACTTGCAGAAAAGTGACACTTCGTCAGTTGCCCTGGTCTAAAAAAGACATTTTTGGATCCCGGGTTAGGAACCGAATTTCCCTTGGTTGCCCGGTCTATTTTGGTAGTTATCCCTTAATTTTTTATTTTATTTCTAAAGTAACTTCTGTTGTTACTGACTTACAAAATGACTATTTTCCAATTTCAATGGTCTATTTTGGTAGTTATCCCTTAATTTTTTATTTTATTTCTAAAGTAACTTCTGTTGTTACTGACTTACAAAATGACTATTTTCCAATTTCAATGGTGATTAGATTCGAAGCTTTAATTTATTAAAGAATGATACCTTCTTTTGGGTCACAAGTTCGAAGCTTGTTCTCGATTTTATTTATTGCTTGTTTACATTAAACTAGCAAAAGATTTGGATATAGATTTGTATTTGTTAATAGGTGCAATAGGTGCAAATATTGAGAATATGTATTTGTTAATGGGTGCAAATATTGAGAATACGTATTTGTTAATGGAAAAAAAAATATATTTATGGCCTGCCTTAAAAACAAACAAATATTTGGGGTTCATATTTTTTAGAAAAGATGAAGATCCATTCATGTAGAAATCGATAATATGACTAGACATGCTCTCGCATAAGAAAACTAGAAATCGATAATATGACTAAACATGGTCTCACATAAGAAAACGCAAATGCATAAGATGACTCACTTTTTATTTGAAACTTTAGAGCAAATCATTCTTACATGAAACAACATGACCCACATGACTAGTCATGTTGATCTCAACATAAGAGGATCATAATCCATTCTAAAAGGATTTGCATATGTCAATTATGCATAACTAGAGACAAATATCAATAAGTAAGAAATTTGAGATTGCAACTAGGAGTGAGATAAAAAAACAAAAGCTTGGATCAAAACATTATACAATTTGGTAGATTGGGCAACGTGCCTTCTAAATAGCTTAAGTTGGACTAGATTTAGACAAGAAACCAGATTTAGACAGCAAACATGCTTGCTGCTTATTCCGGGTGATGTAATATGTACTTTGCTTTGTATGTCTCAAAATTTCGTTAGTCATATTAAATTTAACTTGTATTTCGGAAGATAACTATGCGTAGATCTTTGCTACATATACGTATAATGGAGACCCAAAATGTCCGGTAAAAAGGGCTGTTTGACCTATGTGAAGGCTTGGTAAACATGTAGAACCACTAGAAAGAGTAATTTAGTATAGGTAAAGACTTGGTGGTAACAAGAACCACGTAGAAGGGTAAATTTATTCGGTTGAAGGTTTAACAATAACTACAAGTTTGGAAGAACAATTAACGATGCAATGGTACAATATAAAGTGTGAAACTGGTTACGTGTTATCATTACAATGATGACATTTGTAATCGAGACTTAGAGGCTTTAAATAGAATGGGAAGAACCCGCGTATCTCTTCCGTGACAGTTGTACCATAATTCGAAAATACCCTAAGAGGATATTTGGAGTTGCTTAGTTTTTTAACTTATTTGGAAAAGAAGTTTTTGGAGTTTCTTTAATCCAAACACCATTTACTTTTAATCACATAAGCAATTTTGTATAAGCAAGTAAAAAGTTGCTTACTTCATACTGCTTATTTAACAGTATTAAAATTAGTTTTTACTTTTACATTTAACCTAAACTTTCTATAAATGATTCCTACTCAACTTTTAATCAAATTATTATCTTTCGTGCATTATTGCATTTTTAACAAATAAAAAAATTGAGCAAATCTAAACAACCTATTAGAAAGTACATAATTTTAAGCAACTTATATATTTTTTAGCGAAAGCATAAGTAGGATAAATGACAATCCCAAACACCCTTTAAAGTGAAAGTAGTGAAAGTGATGAACTCTTGAGCTATTTAAACTCGACTCTAAATACTTTAATCAAGCTTGATCTTCTCGAGTATTTATATACTTGACTCGCTAATCTCGCTGTCCTTATAGAATATTAGACATATTAAATTTTCTACTGTTGTTTTCAATATATTTGTATGGTTATTTGAAAATATAATCATGTCAAGTCAAGCTTCAAAATTTGTGTAGCACTATATCGAATCAAATTTGCTCTACTACACTTAAATCGAAATGTAGTTCCCTAATCCATGGAAGTTTAAGTAAAAACAATGAATAAAATATTTAAGACAAAGATATAAGGATAAACTCTTCAACGTATAATTTTTATTTAAATGAATCAAAGAATTACAAAGTGTCTTGCGGATAAACACTTAACTGAATGACAGTAAGGTGTTGCTATCAACTGAAGTAAACTCAAACAAAGTTAAGAGTTTAAAAGTGAACCATGGGTCTCTGATTGGATCATGGATTATAACGAGTTCAAATATGAGAGTAAACGTTCTTCTTAAATGTTAAATTAAATACGATAGAGATGACGTTTACTCCGACCAACATTCTCTTTATATAGGAGACAAACGAGGATGTCACGTGAGGGTTGTTGAGATGTGTCAAAACATCTACCGGTGAAGTACATCTTCCATTAAATGCTTTTATTCTTGGAAACACAACAACCTTGCTTTTGAGGGACAATGATGACAATTGTTCTTCCCTTTTCACCAATTCGTACTTGTCTTTGACTTTCTCGAGGATACACTTTATCCTGCTCATTTGTTATCTTGAAAAATCCCACCTATATATCTAAGAGATATGTTTAGCTAAGCTTTGTTGGTTGAATCAGAGAGCTAAAAGGATCATGAGGGCATTGTCGATCCATGGTGAACCTTTGTCCTTCAGCTTCTAGTTCTTATACATACTAGCTGACTTGCATTAGCTAGAGAGCATATCTTCAAGTTGTTTTTGACTCGTTGACGATGTCTTTGACGTGAACCTTGTTAAGAATGCTTGGTGATTTCTTTATCAGCAAGTCTTCTTATATTTAGACTAATATATGTTTAAATCTAGATAGAGACCATTGGACACTGAATTATCCCAACACGAAGGCTAAGAATTCTTAATGGAGGAGGCGTTGATTCAAATCTTGGAGCTGGTAGTTGTTGTTATGTTTGCAACGTAGAACCATCGAGTTTGTCTTGAACCCTCGAGTTTGTCTTGAACCCCCCGAGTTTGTCTTGTTAAGTCAACATAGTGAGATTTCTCGAGGCTACTTCAATTTGGTGCTCAACATATGATCGCCAAAAATAAAACCAAAAAAATAAAAATAAATAAATAAATAAATGGTGAATATTAGGCAGCACATTAACATTACTTACGTTTTTCCTCATAACTGGACGACCGCACTAGGGAGACTTTAGTTGATTTTGATATATGGTATACACGTACATGGTAGTTTTGGTTATAGGTACAAAATACCACACGCCATCCTGTGGTTTCATTTTTATCTACCTAGAGTTGAATTAAAAGATCTCAAAACGCCGGCTCCACCTAACCTCCTTTTTTGGACTCCATCAAAGCACTCAAAGTCTTAGACGCCCTTGGGGGGTACCATTTTCAACTATTAAAATCGCATCTACTTCGATTAATTTTGACTCCAATTTCAAGTCATATGCTTATTGTCTACGGAAAGGCCTTATAAAGCATGATCCAGTGTGGATTTTTATGTCAAATATAAATATTTGTCACTAACCCTCATGTCATGCAACATTTGCTCCATTGCCTTTTTGATATCTTAACTAACTTCGCATGTAAAAAGGATTACATGGTGTCTTCTATGGAAAACTTTGGCAATAACAACTTAGACGGTGAAAGTCAATGTTGTTCTTTGATCAACACCCCTAGTATATAATCACATATCATAATGCGATCAACAAAATAGGCTCTTAAGGATTGAATCCCAGACTCCTATAGAAATTCTTTATTCGGCTTGCAAAAAGCTCCTTGAGTTATGTAAAATGTATGCCTTTATTCCTTAGATTCATCTGGATTGATCACCATGACGTGAAAATGCATGCCTCACAAACACTCACTTTCTTGGTAGGGTGCCGCTTAACATTACTAGTAACAACGTTAAACTAGTATCTACCAAGTCATCCCATGTAAGAAATCGTGATCCATGTCGCCATCTCTCTCAAATTAGTAACCAATATGACTTGGTAGGCCATAAAAGAACTAGTAGTCAATTTGACATAGTAAGCCATAAAAGAACTACACGCAGTGGCAGACCCAGGATTTTAGATAACGGGGGCAAAAGATTTTTTTTTTTTTTTTTTTTTTGATAAAATTCGTGATGCACTTTAATAAAAAGGTCATAATTTTTTTTAACACTAAAAACTGATATTTTTTTAAAATTAAGATAGAGAACTAAGGTTTTTACATTGTTTGACTTTAAGGTGGGGGCAATTTGATTTTGTGGTGGGGTGCACTTTAATAAAATCGTCTTAAAAGAAAATTTTTTACACTAAAAATTGATATTTTTTGGCGAAGCATGGAGGGCACCGCCACCCCCTAAACAACGTGTAGTTCCGCCCCAGACTACACGGAAGAGATGATAATACTATTTAACATGTTACATCAATGATTTTCAACTCTTGTATCATTGGCTAAGTAGCCTCATCATCCCTTATTATCAAATTTAAAATTCTACTACTTATTTCGGTTTTTTATTGTTATCCTTTCATCTTTGTTTACCTTCAAATTTGTTAAAGATATTTTTATCCCCTTCATCTTTGCTTTCTTTTAATTTGATGCCTAAATATATACAATGAATATAGTTGTTATTTTCTCTTTTGACACTTTGCTTATATAAGTTTTACTTTGCACTTGAAAGTTACATAAATAAGATTTTCCTCGTAGTATTAATATAGTCTCTCTATGATGTGGCGGCAACAAAATTCTTGTTATCAAATAAATTCTCCCTCAAGCTTAAACTATCATCTAATTAGAATACATTTGTACTTTTTTAGTTTTTCTCTACGGAACAAAATTCTTGCACTATCAAATAAATTGACCCTTAAGCTTCGATGGTCATCTAATTTGACTACATTTGTAATTCTTTGACTTTTTCTTTACGACAGACCGTCTATTTTACTCTTTGAGATACCAACCACTATGCTACGTCCTTTTGCGGGGTTGGTTAAAGAGATAGTCGTCCCTCTTGAATGCAGCCCATTCTTGATCATTTGATAGGAGATTCTGGCCGTTCTTCAATTTGATTTATGGCACCCGAGTTAGACTTTTCCATCTTTAAACATAAAATGTTTGGTCATAGCATGATTGCAACCTAGTCTCGGTATGAGAATTATGAGAGTTTTCTTATCAGAGATTTGCATCAAATTATTCTTTACATATTTAAAGTTTAGCTTCGTTAATTGTCTTGCAGGTGGACAATTTGATTTGGAACAAACTAAAATAAGGCAGCCCTTTTTGTTATTTGTAGGGAGGCGGTGTAGATGATGTTAGTAGAATGTTACATACATGCTTCTTATCTTATCTAAAATTCTTGTAGAGGTATTAGTGTATGCCGAGTGTGTTCTGTACATATCTTATATGGTTCTTGTACATGTGTATCTCGGGTATGTTTTATGTAGTAGCAATACTTAAGAGGGTTTAAATGTGACTTATACATTAATAAGAGGTTTAATTATATTTAGTTTATATAAAGTTTAGGATTGTACTTAGATTATGAAACTAGTTGCTTGGTATGTAACCTTCTTAGAATTCTAATTCCATATGGATTGTACCCCCTCATCTCTATAAAAAGAAGTGAGGGGATGCCAGTTTGTATATTCTTTCTTGCTCATTCGTTAATTAATACAAAGTAACGATTGGAGTCACGTGTGTGGTTACTTTGAGTTAATTTTCCGCACTAACTTTAAAGGTTTGCTGGTTTTTTAATCCTAACAATTGGTATCAGAGCCAGGATGACGTTGGTTTCTTGAAGCTAGGTCGAATCAATGGTGTACATTTCCAACTAGTAATCTATTCTCCTTTTGGTTCGTCGGTTTCTACGCTATGGTGGGAGATTTGACGTTGCAGGTTTGTTAACCAACAGATCTTCTGGGAAATTCGAATCGTAGGTCGAAGACACATAGGTCTAGGATCTCACCGAAGGCATCCTAAATCAGAGGTTATCAGAGAGAGTGATACATGTGGTTGAAGATATCTGCAGGTTCTATTCAAAGTAGATTTAGATCAAAGGTTTGAAATCTTAAGATTGTCAAAGTTATTGCAGGAGTCTTGGGGTTTATCAAGGTTGGTACTCCAAAGGTTTAGTTCGACAAGGTTCAAGCTTCAAAAGGGTTTGTACAAGATGAATCTTTAAGCTTGAGGGTTGTTGATGCATAATCTGGTGCGGGCTGGATTCGACGACTCTTCATGGGCCGTTCTTTGTCTTCTCGAGCCCTGAGTAGAACTGTCAACAAAGAGAACCCGTTAGGAATGGACCCGAGGCCGTAGCCCCGGGATCCACCTCCGACGGTCAAGTTAGTATTGATACGATATAGCATACAAGAGTTAGGTTTAGAATAACCTGTTGTGTTGTGTTGTGTCGTAGAAGGGAATCCCAGCCCTATATTTATAGAGCATGGAATAGGGTTTAGGCGTAGAGTGGGTCGCTGTCTGCCGGGCCTGGCCCATTCCTAGTCCAGTCCAGACTATACGTCCACAAGCCCCCCAAGTCTAGTGTGACATAGTTCATGGCTATGTTAGGCTAGACTTAAGTTCTGGTCATGGCCACGTAGGCCCAATCAACCATGACGGCATGGCCCATGTGTGCGCAACTCAGGTGTACACATAGGGCGGACTATACTGCTCAGCCCAAATGCGACGGTGCGCACTGGTTGTCCATGGCGCAGTCCTGTTTAGCCCATTAGACTATATCCGAATCCGCGACCTTGTAGGCGCGTCCGCGGTGACCTGAGTAACACCCGTTCTTACATGACGGGGAGGGATGCGCATATGCTAGGTTTCTTGCCACCGTGTGACAGTAAAGACCCCATAATAAGAACACGTAGTTCTATAGTTAGGGTAACACTGACATTGCGATTGTGAGAGTCTCACAATGGTGAAGGTGGATCTCGTATGCTGCATCCTGGGTAAGGGCGTACCTTTTGTACCAGTAGCGATGCAACATGGTGCGACAGAAGATGTGCTTCTGTGGCAGAGGTGCGCGCTGTGCGCGACAAGGTGCGAACATTACATCCGTCTTTACAATCGACAGAGGACGTCTCCCCTGCGGAAAGATGGTGCGAATATTTAAATCCGTCTTTGTACCGGGCTTGCAATACCTCTTACGTACGATCTGCTTCCAAATATACCTGAGTGGCGCGTATGGAAACAATGGTATTATATACCCTGTAGCCCCCCCAAGTTTGATAGTGCGGCTTTTGTAGGAGCATTAAACTTAGTTATTCAAATCCTGAAAAACACTTAATGCAAATATTAAAAGTATATGCCGCGAATCGCAACATATAAAACCTAATGAAGTAAAAGATTAGCGTGAAGCAATATATAGCACATAGCATGTGAAATTAACACATAAGAGAAGTAGTAGTGCGAATTACACCTATCGTGAGGTTTTACAAACTACATAAATAATGAATTGTTGTTTCAATCCCACCGTGACCGTGACCGCGACTAAGAGTTTTAATCGCACGCACAGACGCAGATGGATGTATTGTGACCACATAGACCTGAACGTGTTAGGATGATCGCAAATGAACATAACATGACCACGGCTTTTGTCCATGTCCAGACTAGCATCGTGGTCCAGTCCAGACTATGCGCTCATGGCGATTGACTAGCATCGTGGTGCCTGTTCGTAGCTAATATGCGAAGATGTCCGAATGTACGGCCTAACGCGGGCAGATTCATCGTGACTGCGCTGTTCAAACATGCAAACAAGCATACCAACCGTAAAAACATTATGTGCGCGAATTAATTCGCGGCGAAAAGATAAAGTAGGTCCGATCATGCAGACTTAGTGCGACTATAGATAAAATCGTGTTTACCAAGTTAACAGATTTACATAAAATCTTATGAATATTTAAAAGATAACATATCTTAACGCATGAATACCGCATCGGCTGGGTTTTAAAGTGCAACCCAAAAAAAATACAAAGTTTTAAAGTTACCTGCTTTTGAACTCGATGATTGCTTTCCGGTGATGTGAGAGCACGAAACTTGTCGTAGTCGGTCCCACGGATGGCGCCACTTGTTGATGCATAATCTGGCGCGGGCTGGATTCGACGACTCTCCCTGGGCCGTTCTTTGTCTTCTCGAGCCCTGAGTAGACTTGTCAACAAAGAGAACCCGTTAGGAGTGGACCCGAGGCCGTAGCCCCGGGATCCACCTCCGACGGTCAAGTTAGTATTGATGCGATATAGCATACAAGAGTTAGGTTTAGAATAACCTGTTGTGTTGTGTTGTGTTGTGTCGTAGAAGGGAATCCCAGCCCTATATTTATAGAGCATGGAATAGGGTTTAGGCGTAGAGTGGGCCGCTGTCTGCCGGGCCTGGTCCAGTCCAGACTATACGTCCACAAGGGTGTAGTATTTTTTTATTCTAGATGTGATGAAGTTTGAAGAGTATAAATACTTCAAGGTTTAGTTGATTATGTAGGATCTTGAACCGTTGAAGTTTGAAGGTATCCGCGATTTCTTGGAATTAAACTCTTGGTGATTCTTCGAAGATAAGTAAGGTTTAGCTTGGTATTGGGATTCAAGAAAACTGATTACTTGGAGTACAAGTTATATCAAGGTTGTAGACTTGATGTGGAAAGCAGGTTTAGCACACAACATGTGAGACTTGTTAAAAAAAAGTTGAGATTTTAAGGATTCTAAAGGGTTAAATCAACTTGACTAGGTTAAAGCAAGGTTTGAAGAAGAATGGCTAGTACAAGTAAGGTTCCTAAAGGGTTAAATCAACTTGACAATGGAACGGTGTACAAAATGGAGGTTCAAAACAAGTTGGGTTTAATCAAATTGGTCTAAGTTTTAAACAGGAGTCCATGGAGTACATGTTCAGAAGCGTGTTTAGTTTGAGGTGAAACTGCATGGAACTCATGTAAATCGTGAAGGTGAGGTTATTCGATGATGTTTCAGTGGCTCAAAGATAGTTGGAGGTTAGACAACTTGAGGAAAGGACAAACACAGTCTCGGCTTGTTAAAAGAGCATGATCAATTGCAAATTGATCCAAACGTGGCAAACATTTTTGAAACCAGAGTACGTGGTCAATAGGGTGCATAAGGTAATGTTGGTGGAATAAAGAAAAGGAGTTCTAAGGAAGCTAAACTCGGGAATTTACTAAAGTATAAGGCTTCATTAACAAAACGGTCCCCGGTTTGAGGTTTCACGCTTGGATGAAGATGCTCAGTATCATTAATGCCTTGTTTTACTCCTGAGGTGGAGATTTTTATATGTGGTTTAAATAGAGTTTAAGATTATACGTAGATTAGGAAACTAGTTGCTTGGCTTGCAAGCCAAGCATGTAAGCTGCTTATGGAATTCTAATTACATAGGGATTGTATCTCCTTATCTCTATAAAAGGAGGGGATGCTAGTTTGTACATTGTTTTTGCTCATTCATTAAGTAATACAATGAACGTTTGAGGGCATGTGTATAGTTACTTTGAGTCAATATTTTGCACTAACTTTTAAGGTTTGTTGGTTTCTTATCAAACATCATATAATTACATTTTTTATGTTGACGTGGGTTTACATCTTTACCGTGTAGACATTAATGGTAATAGTGTATGGTTTTAGTCTAATACCTAGAAATCCACTATTATGCGATAGGGTAACATGTGACATAAATTCTGGTGCTAAAGGCCATGGAGATCTAAAAAGAGCATAGGTAGGCGCATACGTTGTTGTTGCTCAAGACGACTTGAACATTCTCACAATGTGTCGGTGTCAGGTTGATATTATAGTTGACAAGTGCTTTAAGTGTCTCCTCTTGTTACTATGCTAGAAAAGACAACTTTGGTGAAAGCTACCTTGAAAGAAAAATAATCTTCACTTTAAGGAATAATGTGAACAAAAAGCTAGAAAAGGTTCTCAGCACTATGGTTTCACAAGAAGTAAACAGCACATGGATCACATATTGTCCCTTTTATGTCCTAAATCAAGTTCGCTCTTTAAATCGAATTCGATCTTCGGCCAACCAATTCATATCGGTATCCTCATTCTACATCCTAAGATACTTCTATCATGCACAACTATAAAATTCTTGTACAATTTCTATTACTTTAGTTTTAGGTTAATCTAATGCTTGAATCCAAGGTGTAGATATACAATATGTGACCAATAGAGTAGCCGTTCCTGCTTTGTGCACTGAATGATGTATAATTTCCCTAACTCCTTCTCAAGCTACTTTACTTAATGCTTTAGTCACATTTCATCCTCTACATTACTTAGCAAAAAGATCTACGGTCAATTGGTTTTTCTGGTTGAAAGAAACATTTGCATGATATATCAGATGGAATGAAATAGCAAAAAATTTTCCTTATGATTTTTGCAGTAAATTAGCCTAGTGCTTTGCTAGCCATACTTGTATTTATTTATCCTGTTCTGGTTGATGTCTTTGATATTTACCTTTTACAAGGAACCTCTACAATACCATGTGAATTTTACTTACGCTCATGTTCATGTCAAGTTGCTAACCCTTTTTTTTTGTAAATTCTAAAACAGGATGGCTGATATTCTCACCCGCTACCAAAGCTTTAAGAAGATGGAGGAGTCAACCCGCGCAATGGTACAGGAGGTGTGTAAATCCAGCTCAGCAACCAATTTCTATACATCCCTGTTTATGTGAATGCTGCTATAAATTTAAATCTGTAGCTTTCTCCTGTTAGTATCCATTCTAAGAAAATCTTTGTATCTCTAATCCTAACAGGCTAACAAGTACACCAGTGCTCAAACTGATCTTAATTTTTAAATATATTACCGATCACAAGGAAATTGTGTAACTTTGAAGAGGATTAACTAGTTACCTTGCACACATTTATCATATATGTAGTTAGTGTTTCACCATATTTAGTGAGACAGGAGACACTATCAGATGTCTGGCTAACTATTAATATGAGATGCTCTAGTTTTAGATGATCGATCTAGTTACCCAGTTATTACTTCAATATGACAATGAGAAGCAAATAATCTTATCTTCCTATCTGTTGGACTTCTTGCAGAGGCTTGCTCCAGAATACAGGGACATGTTTACTGCCAATGAGCTGACAGAAATGATCCAAAGGTAATCATACAACACCTACCACAAATCCCACATTACATACTTCCCCATCGAATTGGTATATTTTAATTGATGGTAATCAATTATGCAGGCACCTCGAAGAGAACAATATTAAACAGCTTGACATAACCGGCCTAGATCAGCTGGTGCAGCAGTTGAATTGCTTCCTCCAACAAGTCAAAAACAGGAAGGTTAGTCTTCCTCAGCAGTCTAATAACTTAGTTGCATGCATTACATCAGATCCAATATATAGTAAAATGATCAACATTGACAAATACTGTACATCACTAAGACATCCTTGAAGAGAAAAAGAGGAAATTCAAAATGTTATATTTGTTTGAGATGCCTGAATTCATTATATTCCTTTCGTATACATTTGATGATAACATATCAGAGGGTTGATGATAATATCATGAGACTAGAGTGTTGTAACTTTCAAAGTTAGGCAATGTTAAACATGTGCGCGCGTGTGTGTGCGATGACTCATAAATGTTTTTTTTATTTTGCAGATGGAGCTAAAGATGGGAGTTGTGAAGGCCCTGCAAGATCAGGTATGTCTACAATCTAGGTGATAGTGTATTAATGGAAATAATCTCGTATTGTACACTAAGTTGTTTTTTAAAGGCCGCAAATGCTCATTATAACGGATGGTATACATATTAATCAGTATCTGCAGTAATATGGTCAATTTGTCTATATTGACTGGAACTACTAGACCTGGTCTTTCATGGTATTTCTCCCGGAAATGAGTTGCTTATATTACAATGTTTTAATACAAGCTGAAAAAGGATTAGTTAACCAGGCTAGCCAAGTAGGATTTAAACTCTTATTCCGGTGACAAATCCATGAATGAGATAAGATCTAAATCTCTTCCATTAGAGTGTCTTTGCATGGCGGCTTCGGATCAAAACAAACTCTATTACGATATCTCCAAATAGTCCAAGTGGTTGTGCAACTGACAACATCAAAACAGACCTTTGTCAATGTTTCAAGGGGAACCTAATGGCTCCATGAAAAATCCATGTAGTTACTAATGACTGACAAGGAATGTAACTGTTAGTAGCCTATATTATTCGGTATCTACAACATTTAGTGTTTGTGGTAATAAAACGGCCTATCTTGCTAAACCTGTTAAATATTCGGTTTCTAAAACATTTTTGTTACTCTAGTCGTCTTTGATCTATAATCTTACCAACTTTCTAGACAACATATATATCTTGCCCTTCCTCTTCTAGTTATACGAGCTATCTTGTAAACTGTTACTGATTTACTAGCATGTTTGAACAGGAAATGGAACTGAACAAAGAAAGAAAATATATGATGGACGAGGTAAAACTAACTTTAAAGATAAAAATTCTTTTTGCGTACTTTGACTTATAATCTTACCAACTTTCTAGACAACAGTTTTATATACATTTTTCTATTGAGTGGCTACAGATTATGGCAGCAGGGATGGACGGGATCAACAATGACTCTGATGCTGCAGAGCCACAACCTCCTGTGATGGGTGTTCAGAACACCAGATGGTTGCTAAAATAAGGCAATACCTATCAACATATTTATGTGTCAGAAGTGCCAGTGTTCCGCCAAGACTTATGCAGCTTCATTCATGCTAATGAAGGAGAAAGTTGAATCTTTCCTGCCAGCAAATAACAATAACCCTACTAGACGTATTAAACCTCTATCTTGTCGTTGTTAATAATGTAATCAATCACTATATGTCATATAATGCATCACTTTCCGTAAAACTGATAAACTAGTAGCCTTGTAAAGTATATATCCATCTGAACCATGACAAGCTTTCCTTTTAATTTGTATATATTGGTATGTAGCATATACATATTTTGTTCCCAGCCGTATCATCATTAGCGCACCAATGGAACAGGGTGCACAAAAGACATACACATTTGGAACTCTTCCAAGTATTAGAGATTGACAAGTATTTTATCAAATAAAGCCATGGCTCAATAGAACTAGATGAGTACTAGTATAGTAGTATATTTGTGAATGGCATCTTGTAACACCCCCAAAAATTGTAATGAAGCAGCGGAAGTCTAATTGGGGTATTACATTTCGGATCATCATCATAATTATAGAAAATGACTCAAAAGAGACGTTTTGAGAAAATTTGTTATCATTCATCAAAGATAAAATTCAGAGTTTGCAACAATGGTTCCATAATATTTAGAAATACATAGAGAAAATATTTTAAATTATTTTTGGACGTCGTCAAAAAGGGGGCCCTAGTCCACTCCGTGCCAGATATGCTTATTAGTTACCTGAGATAAAACATGCTAAAAAGGCCAACACAAAGGTTGAGTGAATCCACAATGTTTAATTTATAATAGTTTGAACACAAGTCAAATAGTAGTAAAACAATGATATTGTAGTGTAATATATTGCCCTAAGCCTCATGACACGCAAACGTTAACTAGTGACGTCATATAATAATGACGTTAATTACTAACATTATAGGAATAATATTAGTAAGAATGCCCTCGTGCAGGAGGTTGCCGTCCTCCTATTTAGTTCAAATAAAGTGCATTTGGCTACTTATCCAGCAACACAAATGGGGCGTCAACTGTCAATAGATCTATTCACTATATTCGCGTTCACTCGCAAGTGATTAATGGTTCATGATGTGAGGGACTTTTGGCAATAGTGGTAACTTAGGCAATATCAATCAGGATAGCATACAGAAAAATACTTGTGTTCAGGTTTGTAGCATGTATCTCCCCACGGGATTTGAAAACATAGTAAAAAGTGGGACTATGAACTTACCTTGTAGTAGTAGTAGCCTGAAATGCAATAGAGTCAAATAGTAGGTGATAGCTCCGACGCGTGACCTAGATTAGTATGGCATAATTTAGTTCACAGTTCTAGTTTAAGACTCGATGAACGTAAATGAGTTTAAAAGTTTTCAAAACGTTTTTGTTATTGTTGCTTGTGTGGCAGCGTTTAAGTTTAGAAATAGTTTGGTAGATATTGGCTTGCATTGGCTATCGGGAGTGCTTAAGTATTGAAGTATCAAGAACGAATAGGACTTTGATTCAACGATAACTGAAAGACGAAGTGTGGAAGGTAATGAATATTAGATGTTGTGTGTGTATATATATATATATATATATATATATATATATATATATGTTTATAAGTATTTATATATAAATATTAGTTTATAATAAAAAGTGTGTAAATAAACGTCATTACGTAAAAGATTTTATTTGAGGTGTTTGTATTCAAAACAAAATAGGCTAAATCGCTTTATATCATTTATTAACTCAACAAGTTTTTATATGTCACATATTATTATTATTAAAAAAATTTGTTTATAAAACGAGCTCCATAAATTTAAACATGTTGGAAAGATTAAGTCAAGGTTAAATAAGTTGCATAAGTTTCAAAATGAGTGAAATGTATTTATTTAGACTAATATTACGTAGATGAGTTTCAAATGAGTTGGGAGCTTTTATAAGTCTTAAATGTATATTATAGTTTATAGTTGTATATGTCGAACATATATATAGTTTTGATTATGTAATAAATTCCAGAATCTCGCTATGGTTTACTTCGTGGGCTTTGTGGTCGGGCGAAATGAAAGAAGTCGGGGATGAGTTGAGGAAAAAGTTGAAGAAAACAAGTAATTGTGACCCGACTAGAATGACGACTCGAAACAGTTCGAAACAGTTATATTTCATAGTATTTTGTTGCACACTGTTATATTTCATAGTAAAATTTGTATATACTTGTGACATTCGAAACAGTTCCAAACGCACCATAATTAGTTTTAACTTGTGGGCCTTGGCCCAAGTTAGGCAAACAAACTAAGAGCATCTGCAATGGGGCATTTTACACAAAGCTTTTCACTGTTTGATAAAGCTTTCCAAAAGCTTTTTACCATTACATAGGAAGACTTTTTAGAAGGTTTGTAAGAAAGACTTTGCACCAGCCAAGTCTTTGAAGGAATAGCTTTTCATTTGCAAAAGTTGCCATAAATTCATCAAGACAAAACCATCTTAGCATTTATTGTCATAAATGCAAAAAGTCATCAAAGCTTTTTACCATTGCTCATGCTCTAACAACCAAATGAAAACACCAAAACAGATTTTATAGTTTTAAACATGACAACTTTTGAAGACATTTGTTTTGTTGCGACTTGTATCCAAATGCACCCTTACGTAGAGGACTTGGGGTCTTATAAACCGGGCAAAACCAACACATAAGCACGGACACAACGCCCCTAAGTGAGTTGTTGAGCCGAGACATGACTTAAACACGAGACCACCCTTGTAGTCTTCCTTTGAGCCTTGATCAATACCACACAGGAGAAGCACAAGTCGCCTATGTAGACTAAGCATTTAAGCACAAGAATGAGCCCCAACAAAGGCACCCCTTGTGCCTAGTCGAGCCACACCGAACCAGAAAATACCAAACAGAACAGACCAACGCACCCAAAGTGGGTCGTGGTGGTTGACCCGAATTAAGTGACGCAACCCTTACGGGTTTTTAGTCAACAGGGGATGGAACAAACGCCCAACGGACAAGACATTATTACAATGAATCTAAATCAAATGAACCAGGAAGAAAAACAAATAGCCAATGTCTTAGGTTGTGGTTGAGATTTGTTATTCCGGTTTTTAGTTGAGTCATCAGGTTTAGCCACACAAACATTATAACATCACTTAACATCAAAATCGCTAAGTCGATACACAACAGAAAAACCAACGAGACCATACAAATCAAAACTAATTAACACCAAAGAAAAATGGTTACAGATTCGAATTTAAAGAAAAGAACAAAAGGGGAAATGGGTTACCAATTAGAAGTCGATTACAAGGAAGATTAAAAACAAACAAGGCTCGATTCTGATCCCACAAGCGATCCAGACACCCTTAGAACTTCAGAAAATTCTTTCTCAAAAAGCTAACTAGTATTTTGATTGTGAAAATTTTTGGATGTGTGGAACCTCATGGGAATCGATCGGTTTATATAGAGCTAATACAAGGGGGCTTTGATTCCTCCACCTCTTGAAGTCAGTCGATCTTGTAGCCCAAAGAGGTATAGCTTAATCACCATCTAGTCAGCTCTTGGCTCCTGGTGTTGACTTCGATATTATGGACAAAGGGGAGGGAATCCCGCCTGAAATACTTGGGACCATTTGGAGCCTCATGGTCATCGTGTGTCGGATCTGCCCATGGCAGTGGTGGGGACGTTTTGTTGCAGGAGATGAGTGCATGGGAGGGAGATGAGGGAGGCGGTGTGGTGAGTGTGAGGGTAAGAGTGAGGTACAGGTTAGTGTAAAGGGATGTAAACCCTTTTCTATATATTTTTTTTTTTTTTCACTTATGTAATTATATTATATATACGGAGTATATACTAAACATGGGAAAGTGGTCCGTTAAAAATAATGTGTTACAAAAAGTTATTACAGTATTATTAAGGTTGAAGTTGTGGCTCACAATGAAGGAGTACAAAATAGTCTTACACACAGTACATATGTTGCACAATGCCATTGGGTTAAAAATAACGGGAACTGTGACTCCGTTCCGTTAGACAACTGTGCGAAGCACTGTTCACGATCTAATTACACCGTTTTCACCACTGTTGATGCCCGTAACGGAGCTGTAATGCTGGTACTTTCCGCACTTTTCTCTTCTTTTGTTGGATAACTATCCATTCATTACTCATACATCATTTAAAAAAAAAAATAGCACACATCCAGATCCTTCCACAACCATTCTTTTAGGATCTATCCATTCATTACTCATAGTCATATATCATTAAAAAAAATCACATCCAGATCCTTCCACAAACATGATACAAAACCAGCATGTCTAAAAACCCACAGTGGCGGATGATTGCCTAACCATGATGACGAAGGAGATGGGGAATCACTTATGTGAAAATAAAGCCAGAAATACAAAAAAAAGGTATCCCAATTTTTTTTTTACAAAATTCGCATTAATCTTTTTTACACACGCGCACACTCACCGCAATCAAAATGGAAACCCACAAGCTTGCCGGAAAATCAAACGGCTTTCAAATACCGGATGGGTTTCTAAGAGGGCAAGTAACTTTTTATTAATTAACTTTTTTTTAAAGATTTAATTGTTATAAAAAGGCTTTTTATGATTTTAGTTTGAATAATGAATTGCAGGCAAATGATTTGATTGTTATTAAAGAGCTTTTGTGAATTATTTATTTCTAATGGTGGATTTATGTTTAAAAAAATTGACACCTTCTGGTTTTCTTTTATAGGTAATTATTGGGGAAGTAGCTTGGTCAAGATGCTGATGAGGACAATTGAGTTTCACTATCATTTTTTTTTTCAATTATCATTAGAAAAAAGTGCCAATCAGAAAGAGGTGTGATTTTTTTGTGTTTGTTAAAACTGTTTGTTCTAATGGTTAAACTTATATTGTGCAGATTATTCGAATGATTCATGGTGATGACACTGTTAAGATGTTGAATGGGTTGGAAGCTGTGGTGACAAGTGAGCAGGTTGCGGTAGCATCTCTGGAGTGTGTCGGGAAGCGGTTTTATGGGTTCCAAAATCATTTTTAGGTATAACCTTTGCGATTTTGGTTTTGGTTGCGAAATTAAGTGGTTTTGCGAAAATGTTAGTGTGTGTGAATGATTGATTTCAGCCTAGCAAGTTATGACTTTATGAGCTTATTAGGACTTAAATGCGATGACGAAAAAAAATGCTTATATTATATTAAACCGGTAATTTACCAGCCTAATCTAATATCTAATTACTCATTAGAACTGTTTATATGCTTATTGTGGTAACTATTTGCGAGTAAAATAAGTAGTTACAACTGTTGTCTCAACCAAGTGGTGCTTGGTTTATATAAGTAGAGGAGTTATTAATCTTCAGAAGTATGCGTTCTCATGTTTTTTTATTTGATCAATTTCAAGGAGAAGTCGTAGCAACAATAGGGTTGATGGGATTGCTTCAGTGGTGCACTATTTGGCTCAACTTTCTACCCGATTCACCCTTATAATGTATGTTTAACTGCCATTGATACTCATATTCTTATGCATACCTAATGTTATTGTAAAGACCATAGTCCATCTTAGCCTTGATTCATTGATACAAAACAGTAAGGATTGGCTCATATTTGACAAAACGGAGAGGATGTAACCACTCATAGATAAGAAACCATTACACATCTTTATAACCAAATTGGTTCATAATCGCAGATAGATTGGAACGAGCAAGTAGCTAGAGGAATGATGGACAGAAAAAACAAATTGCTTCTTTGAGAAATGTTCCTATCATTGATCGTGCAGATCTGCCGTTGTTAATTGGCTTGCGAGGATGTTGTAGCAGTGAAGCTTATCGACTTCTGAACAAGCGTATGTATTTATTTGCCCGACATGTTATATTTTTTGTATCATAAATATCGAAACTTTTTTAGTTTTTATATATTCATTTGAAGTTGCAATAAAATTTGTTTTGTTGGTTCAGTTTAAAGTTGCATGTTTCTCCTTTTATTATTATTATTATTATTATTATTATTATTATTATTATTATTATTATTATTATTATTATTATTATTATTATTATTATTATTTTGCAAACAAAAGGGTCATTAGGATTTTTAAAAAAAGTTCAAACTTAAAATCAACTTTGGCAGATTATCTTACAATGCTGTGGTAACATTATACTTAACATTACATCCTATAGGTATTAAGAAAATATGCAAGTAGGTTAATGATAAGAATTTTGTCTCAAATCCACTTCATATCACTTAACATTAATCATTTCCTTTTTGTGGATAATCTTAAATGACCAAATGTGTTTTATATCGAATCAGGTAATACATCAGGTATGGAGCTTTTGTGCTTAGTTCTCATGTACGGGGTGGTGTTCAATAACAATCTTATTTTTCGATGTTGTTGCAGGATAGACAACGAGTTGAAAGTGCCTATCAAATTGGCGTCATTTATGGACTCACTCCACAAGAAAAACTTCCACTGTTGGATACTGCTCTCCTTGCCCACTAATCGATAAGGTTATTAAGTATTGATTTGGTATTTTCGTTGATGTTTGAACCTGAATGTTTATTTTCACATGTTGAGTTTCATTTCTGTAAGAAGCTTTGGTTAATGTTAAGTGATATGAAACATGTTGGGTTGATATGAAACACCTTTTGTCCAAAAAGCCTTTGCAAGGTGTCGGTGTTTGACTGCTACTAATTTGTTGCCGTCCCTTATCCAACTGCTATAAAAATGAAGGTTGTATAGTCGCACATGTTATTTCTCAAACCTTTTCCTACCTTAACTAACTCCTTAACATATATAAATTCAGGGTTTCAGTTTCTGTATGCTCAGATAACAGTTGTGTGATTTTGTTTTTTTGTGAGGCTCAGCCATGGCATATAATTTTTTCTACTTTACTACCCTATTCTTATAAAGTTATAAACATTAGGTAAAAAAATTAAAAATATACAAAATTCTATTACAAATAATGTAAACCAAAAAACATAAAATGTACAAATACGATAGTCCAAAACACGCCCGCAGCATCGCGCGGGTTTACCCGCTCGTTATAACTAAAGTATAAAAACCGTCCCCTTAGGAACAGTTACCCCCGTTTATGAACAGTTGACCAAAATTTTTGGGCCAGGCTATTTGAACCATTTTGGGCCAAATGTTCCGCGGGGAAAATGTACACTAACCCAAGCATAAAAATACTCTCCTCTCTCACAAATTCCAGATCTCTCCAGAATTCACACACACATCTTGAATACCATCTGATATAAATACTGATAAACAAAAAAGGGATAATTCCATATTTACCCAACTTGAAAATCAAAATACCATATTTCCCCAAAACACAAGTTTTTAATGCATAAATACAATGCTTTTAAAGCATATGTTGGGGAAATATGGAATTATGATGTTTAAGTTGGGGAAATATGGAATTGCCCCAACAAAAAAAAAGGAAGCAACCACACTGTTGGAGTTATACTATAATTTTCACCGACCCACTCCAATTGCTAATTGAATTACGGATGTTTTTTTTTTTTTTTTTTTTTTTTTTTTTTTTTTTTTTTTTTTTTTTTGCAGGTTGAATTAGGCGTTGATATGGTTTAATTTTTACCCTTAGGAACAGTTGCCCCCGCTTATGAACAGTTGACCAAAATTTTTGGGCCAGGCTATTTGAACCATTTTGGGCCAAATGTTCCGGGGGGAAAATGTACACTAACCCAAGCATAAAAATACTCTCCTCTCTCACAAATTCCAGATCCCTCCAGAATTCACACACATATCACACACACATCTTGAATACCATCTGATATAAATACTGATAAACAAAAAAAAAGGGACGCAGCCACACTGTTGGAGTTATACTGTAATTTTCACCGACCCACTTCAATTGCTAATTGAATTACGGATGATTTTTTTTTTTTGCAGGTTGAATTAGGCGTTGATATGGTTTAATTTTTTTTAATTGATTTTTTTTTTCAATTTTGTTTCCATTTTTTGCAGATTGAATAATCGATTTGAAACATGGTGCACGAGGTATGTTCTTCTTAAAATATTGTTTTGAATATTTTTGATGAAATAATTATTATTTTGTGATGGGTTTTAATTTGCTGAAATGGATTATAATCTTTTTATGTTGTTATGTTGATTCATAGTTTTATGGTATGGGTTTTGTTGTTTTGTTTGGGGGTCTTTCAATTACCTCATTTTCCCAGCAAGTTGACTTTTTTAGGCTTATGAGGTTATAAGATGATTATTACCTGGATTTACTTTAGGGGGTGTTTTTCTAGGCTTATTCGATGGACATAGGAGTTAGAAGCGTACTGAAAATTTATAAAACCCATTTTTGTGTGCTTATGAGGTTATCAAACTTGAGCTTATGAGCTTATAAAGTCCTTAAGGTCAAGTGAATAACCTCATAAAGCTGAAAATGTGAGCTTATCAAAAAATTTAGTAAGGTTATAATCGGTCTAATTTTTGGGTTTGGTTTGTTATCATGAATTGCATATGTTTATGTTATTAAGTGAGAATTTCGTACTAAGTTTGGGTATTTGTAGTTTTTTTATATTGCTTTTTTTGTGGAGATTTGGATGTTTTATAGTTTATAATATGAGGTGCGCGGTTATTAGGGTTATTGAAGATGGTGCTGACGACTAAGGTTATGGTAGCCAGATATTTTGTTTATTATTTTATTTTTATTTTTTTCATTTTTATGGTAACTCTTTTTTCTCATTTGAGCTGAATTTATTTTAAGGGGTGTTTGGAATTGCTTATCCTATTTTTTTTTTGGAAATTTCAAGTATTGGATACTTTGACAATTGATGATAGGCATAGTCATTTTGTTAGATGTTTAATGGAATGTATGTTTGTTTCAGGATTCGGGGAACGAGCTTTACAGCAGGTCATTGGAAGTGGTTGTAAAGGTATAAGCAACTCTGGAAATCGGCAAGAAAAGGAGTTATTATCGTTATGTGAAGGGCATGGGCTCCCTTTTGGTGACCGTAATGGTAACTTTCTAAGTTTCATTTTTGGGTCATATTCAAGTTTCAAGTCTAAATTTTGCAACTTAATGCTTAATTTGATGTTGGTTTGCCGTTAAAAATGGAAATTACAAGATGCTACATTTTAAATGGAGTGTGTTGATTGCCTGACGAAAAAGAAAGCATGAAACTGAAAGCCTTTTACAACCTCTGTAGTCACATCTTTGTTGATTTCCTATATGCCTTTTGTTTCCCGTTACTTCTAATAACAATAACTTCTTGAACTCTTATCACAGGATCTACGATAACGATCAGAAGACAGGAGGTGGGTCTATGATCACACTTGCGAAGGTAAAAACTTAACTTGCATTAATTACTATTTGCTGAACTCCATATTGTTATCAGCTAATACTCATATATTTGAAAAACTTCACTTTGAACCTTTTAATGAGCATCTTCATGTCGATGTGTAATTATGTAACAAAATGGACTGTAGCTATGAATTTGATTTTCCAAAGCTAATACAACCATATCTCTTCTATGGAAACATTAAAAGCTGATATTGCGACTACGGTCAGTTCCAAATTGGAGCTGAAGTAAGTGTACTTTTGTATCAAAACATTTAAAACTGATTGTTGCAACTACGGTCAATTAAAAATTGCCAATCCAAAACAATACCTAAAATCGTGTTGTCACATTTCTGTTATAACTTAATCAAATCCATGTTGTGATCTTTGCTAAGTTGGGAAAAATGTTTTGTTGTGTATACTTACAATGTAGCAACAGCCTCGAATCTTGGAAGGATAGAAGCAGAGGCTGATGAAGATGAAGAAATGGCAGCAAAGGTAGAGCAATCCGAAGGAAAGAAAGATAAGAAGGAAAAGGATAGCAAAAAGAAAGAAGTTGTTGCAGAATAAGTGTATGACAGAAAGTGTCGTCCAAAAACCGTCAAAAGCAACCCTACACCACAGGAAACAGCTGCTACACCAGAAAAAAAAAACAACAGCCGAAACTGAAATGACAACCCACACCAAACAATCAGCTTCATTAACGGAATTTATAAATCTGTAAGTTATGTTTGTATTAGAACGGAATTTATCAATTAATTCTACCTTCAAAACATTATGTCGTATATATATATATATATATATATATATATATATATATATATATATATATATATATATATATATATATATATATATATCTGCTTATGTTTGTGTTGGGGGCTGATTTTACGCATGTGGATGCTTATTGGCAGACGTTGAACAAAATGTGGTGTTTCATAACGGGAGAGTTACAAAACGGGTGATTGTTGTGATTTGAAGTACGGGTATGATGTCAAAGGTGTTGGTGGATGCGTTTGATGTGGGCCGCATTTTTTGACATTGAAAAGGTCTTCCGATCTCAGGTTTGTTTCTTTTTGTATAAAGTGATGCTTGGTTTGACTGTTTAGGATTAAAGCCAAATGTAATGTCTCTCACAATATTTGATATCAGTGATAAATCTTACAAGTTCTGTCTGTTGTAATGATACTGATACCTTAAACCACTCGAATACAAGGAAATAAAAAACTTAAAAAGGATGACCAACAGTGAATTGATGTTTGATCATAGTTGATTCATTTTTTTTTATTGTTTCTTAACACACAAAATGTATATATCATTACAATTCTATTGCTTGCTCTAAACATAAATAGAAATTTTGCTCACGTGAACTTAGGTTGCATCTAAAGGCATTTTTTTTTTAAAATCGATTGTATCCTGAATTTAGTCTTCATTGTGTGCAGGATGGAAAGGTAACTGAACTAGAGCATGTTTTTATTCGACGCAACAAAGTCAGGTGACCAATTGACTAATTGTTCTTATGAGATAAACTCTTATATATTTGTGATTTCTTAGGAAACATAAAAGGGACCATTGATGAAGCTGATGTGTGTTGGTTTTGTTTTAGTTTTTCTTAAAAAAGTTCTATTTTTCTTTCCCAGGTAAAGAAAAAGCCCAATCTACTGAACTTTATACTCATTGTCATCAACTTTGTAGATGATCGTTTGCATATCTCTTGCAGGTTAGTTCTGTACTTTCATGGATTTTATCGGTTGTGAATTTAATTAGGTTTAGCGTTTTTTTGTTCACTCATATAGCCATTTAACCATTTGTTTCTGCAGGTTTAGTGGTCGTAGTTTCCACTTTCATGATAAGTTGGCCATACTTTTAACCATGCTAGCTTATATGATGTACGAAATAAGCCGACAGAAGCACTTTTCTTGAACTTCGTTTTCATGTTGTAAGAGCTAATAAGTTGTTTATATAGGTAATCATAAGCACTTTATATAAGATTTTACGGGGCACCTATGGGGCTAATGTACAGGTAACCATATTTTTGTAAGATTTAACTTCATTTTACATTTCTTTTCATCCTCATTTGGTTCTTTATGTGTTGCAGCTTGCTATTTTGGTCAACTATTTGTCTCTTTGATAAGCCTATGATGCTGCGATTCAAGTTACATGTCTGAGTCCATTTATGAAAATTTAGACAAACACAAGGCATAGGACGGAACGGAGGAGCTCACAAACAAGGTGACAGGTTCTATCAGTGGACAATAGTGATCAAGAAGTTGGCGATTCTTGAACAGCGCTGTAGTTTGAGGTTTATATGTGTTTATTTGGTTGCTTAGGTTTCCATTTATAACTTCGTCGCATTTGTTACTAACGCAATATAATAACTTCATCACTTTCTTTTTTGGCTAACTTGCGTATGAATAAATCCCGCGGCAATGCGCGGGCTTAAGACCTCGTTGTATTTCATTAATTGTAAAAATGTAATTTGTGTTGAGTGTTTATTTTTGTATATAAATTAAAATGGTGAAGGTAAAATAAAGGTGAGGTGTGATAGTGCTTTTTGAATTCGTAATGCCTGAGGAAAATTAGACGAGCCTCGGGTGTTATTGAATTTCAGGATTTAATTATTAGACTTATGCCATACTATCACGGTGTCGGTACGCGTATGGTTTTAGTAAAAATGGAATATGAATTCGACACATTGTTTGTTTGATAATATTGGTTTTAGTAAAAATGGAATATGAGTTCGACACATTGTTTGTTTGATAATATTCGTCATTGCTTTACAGTTTAAATGAAAGCAAAAGTAAAATGTGAGAATGATAGAAAATATCGTATATAACATTCATGATCAATTTTTCAGGTTTACAAGAAATTAATAGTTTGGAAAATTACGGGTTCTTACAGTAGATACCCCTTAAACTGAATTCCGTCCCGGAATTCTTAGTCTGTGGTAGTCGTCGGAGTTGTCTTGGCGAAAAGGTGTAGATATTTGGCACGAATTTGGTCTGCTCGCTCCCATGTGTACTCTGGTCCTCTATTAGAGTTCCATCGAACCTTGGCGATGGGAATGTGACTTTGCTTCAAACGCTTGACATTACGGTCTATGATTTCTGCTGGTTCTTCTATAAAGTTGAGCTTGTCGTCAAGTTGAATTTCCTCCTAAGGAATGACGAGTGATTCGTCGGATAGGCACCTTTTGACCAAAAAGTGCCTCGAGTGGGCAACCTCTTCACTAGTGTGATAACTGTTGTTGTAGAAGGATTTGATTAATAACAAATGATTATCTAACTACTATCAAAATTAGTTACACATGTTCTCAACATGTCTCCTAGAGTCTGAATGGTCCTTATTTCCCAAGGGAAGTAGGTGTAGTTGCTGATGTCGAAATGAAAGGGTGGATCTAATTTCGGTTGGAACAATGAGAGTAGATATCCCTAATAGTTTTATGGTGAACGTAGGGCATTTAAGGGGAAAACCCCATAGTGTGAATATCAAGGAAGAATGCGTCAACAAGCCTACACGGCTATTCAAAGTGATGATCTATGAATCAAGAGATCTAAGGGCAGAATCGAATGCCAATGATTAGGAACATTTGGAAGTTATTATCAGGTAAGGCACGTGATTCTAAGTGCTCAGCTCGTTAAGGCAGAACTATGATGTATATTGACTCGAAATCGTGGTATTAGTGGTCCGACTCAAATGGGTACTGTGTCGAGAGATGTTTTTCTCGTTATAGGTGGAAGCTAATGGTCTCACGGTCAGATGTGTCCTCTTATTGTCCCAATGTAAAAGTGATGTTATGTCCCAAAATGATAAAGTTATCTAAAATTCCGAAAGAGTAGGCTGTCTCTTGAGTAATTGATTATTTAATTCAATGTGTTTCTACCAGTGTGAGAATCTTAAATTACATGATGAGTGGGAAGGTTGTACTTCGAAGGAATGGTGTCAAGGTAGGGTCTATTGCCATTGTCAATATCTAGCAGGTCAGGTGGTATATGAGTGTAGCAGTTGTTTTCGAGGTTTGTTCCTAGGATTTGTCCGGGATTTCTGCGTTTTCCTGCTTAGAGGTGTTGATAAAAAAAAATTTTGTTCGAAATTTTTATTTGGGGTAAGCGTTTACACGAATTTGACCAAATCAATAATTCAGAAGACACAAATTTCTCTGTTTGGGGTTAATAGTCTTGTATAATGATACACCAAAAAAAAAAATTAAGTTTAGTAGAATGAATTTTTAAATGTGGTGCAAACAAGACAATTTCACAAAAATCAACATTTAGATGTTCCTTAATATACGAAAGTTTGGTAAGGTTTGACTAAAAAAATTTAACCCATTAAACTAAGTATTTTAGAAAAATATCACTACGAGTTTTAGGAAAAGTTCCTTAAGAGTGAAAACATCAAGGAAGCAGGTATAGTTGGGTACGTATAAATTTTTAAAGGTTTAAGGGCATAGCCTAGTTTCTAGTTTTTGGTAGTGTTTGGTGGCTAAATGTCGGGTGAAATATATAGATATGATACTTAATTCACTTTGGTATTACTGGAAGGTATCATGACTTATATTGTTATGCTAGTGGTCTGAGATGAATGAATCAATTGGATATTATGTCACGAGGTGTTTTCCTTGGTTGCAAGTGAAAGTTGTGTATCAACGGTCGTTCAATATGTTGAGACTTATTGGCATCTTGGTGTGGGAGTGAGGTCATATCAAAACGGATTTTTGGGGCTGAATAATCTAGAACTCCTAAAGGATACAATGTTATAAGGGTGGTTGTATATTGATAGTACTATCCAAGGTATCCATTACTTACGAGGGAATCTTATTATATGGTGCGAAGAGGGTAAATCGTGCATTGACAGAATAGTGTCAAGTCATGGTATCTTGTCATTCCTAATCGCGAACAGAGATGTTTGATTTACCTCTAAGGTTTGGCTTAGTGAACAACGGTGTCTTGGGTCACTCTTACGTCACAGTCAGGCTAACATCCTCAAAGAATTAGTGAAAGATTTGGCAATTGTTCCAAGAAAAATATATATAATGGCACAGGTTACTCCGTAAGGTCTTAAGACTTTCGTTAGGTCATAAGTCTGCCTATTGTATGTTCATATTCCTTGTCAAAAGTTCAATTGGTTCCTTCTTTCTTGACCTCCATCGAGGGGTCCTCCTTGTATTGTTAAGATCTTATCACCCTATGGTATGCGTACGAGTTTCTCTTCGTAGATGATTGTGGTATTTCAGCAACAAGTCCATAAAAATGTCTAAGCCTCAAGTTCTGTGGACACTAGGTCGATGTCTTATGGGAATCCATTAGGTTTAGAGTGCAACCTCGAAAGATGATGTCGATCCCTATTAGTGGTGAGATGGATAGTTCGGGGGCACACTTAATACTAATCGCAGAAGGTAAAGTCTTGAAGAATTGTGTAGATTGCTACAAGCAATCAGTTGGTTGTCCTGTAGTTACTTTGTGTTCAATGCATAAGGTACGGTTTTGATTACAGGAGTGAATGTAATCGCCATCGCGATTGACATTGATTAAAGTGAAGGTATGTCTTAGTCACTATTGGGGTTATGAGTCATTCGGTAGTTATTGAATTTAGAGGTTGTTTGTTTGACGGTGGGATTTTTCGAAATCAGGGGATGTGAAGTAAAGCGAGATGTCATAAGGTTAAGTTTCGTACGAATTCTTATGGTCATGATCGTAGGCAATCCCATTGATGGTGGCTACGTCCGTAGGTAGGTCGTTTCCATGATGGCTAATGATGTAACTGATCCGTGCGGTGAGACTAGACTGATTTCATGTGATAAGATGGTGTCGAAGTCTATTTGGTTATTTTGCTTCTTAGTATGGATGTCCATGACTTGTACAACTTTGGTGTTTTCTCAAAAAGGAAATAGAAGGTTTGACTTTTCATTAAAAAAAATTGATAACTATTCCTAGCATAGCATGGTCATACCTGAATTATACATAGGTGATCAGGCTTTATATAATTAAGGTTCAACGATGCAATGTTGGGTTTAGTTTAAAGGAAGTATCGGTTATTCTGTTCATGAAGTAGTAGCTCAAAATACTTTTCAAAAGGAATTAGTTCGTAAGGTGATTGCAAAAATAGCTTATAAAACGGTGTGGAATAGTTTATGGAGTAGTAGCTAAAATTAATTGCAAGGTAATAGTAAAGTTGTGGTTTGGTTTGCGATGCACTAGCAAGACAGCTGGAATGATAGTAAACCGGTTGGTAAAGAACCGTGAAATATGTAATAGGGTAATAAATACACAATTCATCGTTCGACCAGACAGTTGCTATAGTAGCTCACAAGGAAGAAAACAGTTCATAAAATGATAGTGAAAATTTTAGAATAATCGTAACATATTTTACAAAATTCCGACGAAACCATTTGTTGGTTTATGAATAGTATTAAAGTAGCGAAACATACGATAAAATAGTTTGTAAAATAATTTGTGAAACGGTTTATAGAGCAATAGGGATGACAATTTATTTTCTTATAAGATGGTAGTAAGGTCGCAAATTTTTTTTTTGAATAACTGTACATAGTTTACAAAATGTTGGCGAACCCGTTTGTTGGTTTATGGAATAGTATTTAAGTAGTAAGTCGGTTTATTACATACGATAAAATGGTTTTGTAAAATAATGTGTGACACAGTTTATAGAACAACAGGGATAATAATTTATTATTCATAAGACAGTAGTACGGTCGAAATTTTTGACTTTATAGTAGTAAAACAGTTCGTAGAATGACGGAAAATTGGTTAGTAATGCATTTGCGATATAGTTTGTAGAGTTAGCAATGCAATTTGTTGTTTTATAAATCAGTGGTTAATGTGGTGCTCAAATGAGCAAAATAATTTATAAATCAATAGTAAAACTCGTAGAGCATTTGCAACATAGATTACAGGGTATTAGTAAAAACATTTGTTGGTTTATAAAATAGTAGTAAGGTAGTAAATTTGGTTTTATTACATTGATGTAAAATAGTCTGTAGAAGGATTTGTAAAATCGGTTGTATGTTGATAGCGACATTGTTTATTATTTTTGTAAGAGAGATGAAATGATTGATGGGGTAATGAAAAACAACGTATAAAATTTTAGCGAAGTAGTAAATGGTTTTACAAGGTAATAGCAAGACTGTCTGTAAGGTGTTTACAAAATGGTTTATATGAGTCTACACAAAACAATTTATAAGTTGATAGTAAGTCTGGTTATTAGTTTATGAGGTTTCAGTAAGGTAATTCTTAAGAGCATATTAAATTTGTTTGTAACATAGTGAAAGATGGTACAGTGTTAGTTCGTAAAATGGTATAATAATAGTTTGTAAGATAAGTAGTAAAATATTGAGTGCAATGGGCGATGGTTGACACATTTAGTTGATAAGAGATTATAGATAGTTGGGAGCAATAAACGTACACCAATTCTATGCAATATGATGAGGTTCGTAGGGTAGTACTTATTAAAAGGAAAGAAGAATGAGACATATTAAGGATGTTCCTATTAATAGACGTATGTAATACAACAAGGTTAGTTTAACCATGATAAGATTAGAATAAATCACGACAACCATAATATAATATCATAACATGAGTAGATACAATCACCACACATATGAATATATGACGGAACATTTAAGTTCTTATAGACCGATATCAATGTGTAGCATAATCAAACCACATGTCCAAATGATAACTTGTCTCAATTTGTTATACAACAAAGAGGTACTACAAGTGTCACTAATTTGGCCACACATCCCGTGGCTAGGATAGAAGCTACTGATGATAATAGTGTAGTCTAAGAACTGCCCGGTGCTCTTCTAGGTGGGTCCTCAGTGGTGGCATGATGTGGTGGTCGTGATGGTCGTGGCACTATCCCTAATGTATCTTCCAAGTCTTCGAAGGTACGCATGTTAAGAGTCCATAATGGTGGTGGCGGTATGAGTGGGCGCACTAGGCGGCTCCTAGTGTGTACCATCTTGGGTCCAGTGGGGTGGTATCAGAAAATGCAATGGGGTGGGATACTCATCCCGGGTCTGATAAGCATGGCGGGTATAACAGGTGGTGTGAACAATGTAGGTACAGTGGTGTGTCGTGAAGAGGTAACTTCACCTTCCTCAAATGGCTCAGTTTCCTCGGAGGCCCTTGCCGGTGCAGTGGGGGCAGGAATCACCGGTGGCATTAGTATGACAATCGAAGACATGGCGTCCGTAATGTCCGAATCTTATGATAAGGTAATGGGGTGCGAAGTCGAAGACATGGTACTGTAATAACCCAGTAATAGTAATTATAAGTCATTTAATTTGAAATATCTACTAGTCATGATGTCTAAAAGTTATGCATCATCTGCCAAGCAAATCTCAATGCATGATGTTCGGTAAAATGTTAGCACGGAGAGCATAGGGTAGTAAGGTGTAAATGGTCCGTTTTGAAAATGTAGTTATAGTCCAGTGTTTTGAAAAATCACTTGGTTCTCTATAACCATGGCTCTGATACCAATCTGTAACACCCCCAAAAATTGTAATGAAGCAGCGGAAGTCTAATTGGGGTATTACATTTCGGATCATCGTCACAATTATAAAAAATTACTCAAAAGAGACGTTTTGAGAAAATTTGTTATCATTCATCAAAGATAAAATTCAGAGTTTGCAACAATGGTTCCATAATATTTATATAGAGAAAATGTTTTAAATTAAAATGAATGATAACAATTTTGGACGTCGTCAAAAAAGGGCCACTAGTCCACTCCGTGCCAGATATGCTTCTTAGTTACCTAAGATAAAACATGCTAAAAAGGTCAACACAAAGGTTGAGTGAATCCACAGTGTTTAATTTATAATAGTTTGAACACAAGTCAAATAGTAGTAAAACAATGATATTGTAGTGTAATATATTGCCCTAAGCCTCATGACACGCAAACGTTAACTGGTGACGTCATATAATAATGACGTTAATTACTAACATTATAGGAATAATATTAGTAAGAATGCCCTCGTGCAGGAGGTTGTCGTCCTCCTGTTTAGTTCAAATAAAGTGCATTTGGCTACTTATCCAGCAACACAAATGGGGCGTCAACTGCCAATAGACCTATTCACTGTATTCGTGTTAACTCGCAAGTGATTAATGGTTCATGATGTGATGGACTTTTGGCAATAGCGGTAACTTAGGCAATATCAATCAGGATAGCATACAGAAAAATACTTGTGTTCATATTTGTAGCATGTATCTCCCCATGGGATTTGAAAACATTGTAAAAAGTGAGACTATGAACTCACCTTGTAGTAGTAGTCTGAAATGCAATAAAGTCAAATAGTAGGTGATAGCTCTGACGCGTGACCTAGATTAGTATGGCATAATTTAGTTCGCAGTTCTAGTTTAAGACTCGATGAACGTAAATGAGTTTAAAAGTATTCAAAACGTTTTTGTTATTGTTGCTTGTTTGGCAGCATTTAAGTTTAGAAATAGTTTGGTAGATATTGGCTTGTATTGGCTATCGGGAGTGCTTAAGTATTGAAGTATCAAGAACGAATAGGACTTTGATTCATCGATAACTAAAAGACGAAGTGTGGAAGGTAATAAATATTAGATGTTGTCGGAGAATGAGAATAGTGTAGCTAAATCGCTTTATAAATGTTTATAAGTATTTATATATAAATATTAGTTTATAATAAAAAGTGTGTAAATAAACGTCATTACGTAAAAGATTTTATTTGAGGTGTTTGTATTCAAAACAAAATAGGCAAAATTTCTTTATATCATTTATTAACTCAACAAGTTTTTATATGTCACATATTATTATTAAAATTTTTTGTTTATAAAACGAGCTCCATAAATTTAAACATGTTGGAAAGATTAAGTCAAGGTTAAATAAGTTGCATAAGTTTCAAAATGAGTGACATGTATTTATTTAGACTAATATTACGAAGATGAGTTTCAAATGAGTTGGGAGCTTTTATAAGTCTTAAATGTATATTATAGTTTATAGTTGTATATGTCGAACATATATATAGTTTTGATTATGTAATAAATTCTAGAATCTCGCTATGGTTTACTTCGTGGGCTTTGTGGTCGGGCGAAATGAAAGAAGTCGGGGATGAGTTGAGGAAAAAGTTGAAGAAAACAAGTAATCGTGACCCAACTAGAATGACGACTCGAAACAGTTCGAAACAGTTATATTTCATAGCATTTTGTTACACACTGTTATATTTCATAGTAAAATTTGTATATACTTGTGACATTCGAAACAGTTCCAAATGCACCATAATTAGTTTTAACTTGTGGGCCTTGGCCCAAGTTAGGCAAACAAACTAACAACCAAATGAAAACACCAAAACAGGTTTTATAGTTTTAAACATGACAACTTTTGAAGACATTTGTTTTGTTGCGACTTGTATCCAAATGCACCCTTAGGTAGAGGACTTGAGGTCTTTTAAACCGGGCAAAACCAACACATAAGCACGGATACAACGCCCCTAAGTGAGTTGTTGAGCCGAGACATGACTTAAACACGAGACCACCCTTGTAGTCTTCCTTTGAGCCTTGATCAATACCACATAGGAGAAGCACAAGTCGCCTATGTAGACTAAGCATTTAAGCACAAGAATGAGCCCCAACAAAGGCACCCCTTGTGCCTAGTCGAGCCACACCGAACCAGAAAATACCAAACAGAACAGACCAATGCACCCAAAGTGAGTCGTGGTGGTTGACCCGAAGTAAGTGACGCAACCCTTACGGGTTTTTAGTCAACAGGGGATGGAACAAACGCCCAACGGACAAGACATTATTACAATGAATCTAAATCAAATGAACCAGGAAGAAAAACAAATAGCCAATGTCTTAGGTTGTGGTTGAGATTTGTTATTCCGGTTTTTAGTCGAGTCATCAGGTTTAGCCACACAAACATTATAACATCACTTAACATCAAAATCGCTAAGTCGATACACAACAGAAAAACCAACGAGACCATACAAATCAAAACTAATTAACACCAAAGAAAAATGGTTACATATTCGAATTTAAAGAAAAGAACAAAAGGGGAAATGGGTTACCAATTAGAAGTCGATTACAAGGAAGATTAAAAACAAACAAGGCTCGATTCTGATCCCACAAGCGATCCACACACCCTTGGAACTTCAGAAAATTCTTTCTCAAAAAGCTAACTAGTATTTTGATTGTGAAAATTTTTGGATGTGTGGAACCTCATGGGAATTGATCGGTTTATATAGAGCTAATACAAGGGGGCTTTGATTCCTCCACCTCTTGAAGTCAGTCGATCTTGTAGCCCAAAGAGGTATAGCTTAATCACCATCTAGTCAGCTCTTGGCTCCTGGTGTTGACTTCGATATTATGGACAAAGGGGAGGGAATCCCGCCTGAAATACTTGGGACCATTTGGAGCCTCATGGTCATCGTGTGTCGGATCTGCCCATGGCAGTGGTGGGGACGTTTCGTTGCAGGAGATGAGTGCATGGGAGGGAGATGAGGGAGGCGGTGTGATAAGTGTGAGGGTAAGAGTGAGGTACATATTAGTTTAAAGGGATGTGAACCCTTTTCTATATATATATTTTTTTTCACTTATGTAATTGTATTTCATTAATTGTAAAAATGTAATTTGTGTTGAGTGTTTATTTTTGTATATAAATTAAAATGGTGAAGGTAAAATAAAGGTGAGGTGTGAGAGTGCTTTTTGAATTCATAATGCCTGAGGAAAATTAGACAAGCCTCGGGTGTTATTGAATTTCGGGATTTAATTATTAGACTTTTGCCATACTATCACGGTGTCGTAACGCGTATGATTTTAGTAAAAATGGAATATGAGTTCGACACATTGTTTGTTTGATAATATTCGTCATTGTTTTACAGTTTAAATGAAAGCAAAAGTAAAATGTGAGAATGATAGAAAATATCGAATATAACATTCATGATCAATTTTTCGGGTTTACAAGAAATTAATAGCTTGGAAAATTACGTGTTCTTGCACATCTCCATTAGCTAGACAATTAATTACAACTAGATGTATAATACACATGTATTGTGTTCTTGAATCGCGACACACACTTGCACTAGGAGATATCCCCCTTACGGAATTTACACGGTTCACACAAGGAGTGATGGCACAAGAAAGCTCATAAATGAGATTTTTGCATGACACTGTTCACCTTGTTGATCTGAAAGGGGCGAATTTGAAATCGAAATCCAATCAAAACTTTCACTTCACTTGATAATAAATACTCCCTCCGTCTCAAAATTATTGTCCTTTGACAAAAAATACACAGTTTAATAAAAGTACATTTATTACAGCTTTCTCTTTCCTACTTTTTGACAAAATGACAATTTTGCCCTTAGGTAATTAATTAAAGTCTTATTTAAGGTATGTAATAATAATTTTAAAAATGGTAATATAGTAAACTTGGTTAAACTTTCCTATCTATTTTTAGTAATGGACAATTAAATTGGGACATCCCAAAAAGAAAATGTGGACAATAAAATTAGGACGGACGGAGTAGCATTTTATTTTTAGTTTTTTCATTGCTTACCTGAATTTTCAATATAATCATTATTTTGTATACGACATGTTCTTCTTTAAAAGACAAATGTTCACACACACCTATACGGTTTAATAGTACTCTCTAATTCTGTATTATATTAAAATTTAACTTAATGACTTCTTATTTAGTTATTCGCACAATTAAAAATACATATTATGTGGTAAAAGCTAGGTTGATAACCGGCGATTCAAACCGACTTGCAATGGATTGTCTATCCAAAAAGTGTGAGGCATAGTTGAGTCATTTTCAGTAATTATGACTATAGAGGTGCCGGAAATCAAAGAAATGCTACAACCATAAAAAAAATATTCACAAAATCATCCACAAAATGAGATATCAGGGAGTGATTGATGTATTTTTCTATAGTTTGTCTCTCTTCTCTCTGATTAAGCCAATCACTCACTGACACTTCATTTTGTGGATGATTTTGTGGATGTTTTTTTGTGAGTGTAGCATTTCCCCGGAAATCAAGCCTTTAATTTTGTGTTTGTTAGGCGACAAAATTATTTTTTTGGGTAAAGGGTCTTTCACCCGGTAAAATATAACTCCAAAAAAAATGTTTAAGTACAATGGAATTTGGCTGAAGTACCACATTAACCGCAAGCAATCGCTTGACACAACCACAAATCATTTATGACATGCAATAAAAGACAACTAGCTACAACCAATAAGACTACTAAAACAAAACCAGCATAAAATAAGAATTTTATGCAAAAAAAAATAAAAAAATAAAAACAATCTAGTTGAGACAAAAGTCTTAAATTCCAGCAGCCTTTAATTGTGCAGGAGAGAGACCAAAATCATCATCATCTTAATTGTTGTCGTCACCCGTATCCGCTTTACATTGCTTATAAAGACTCTGCTCCTTACCTCCACTTCCAGAATAGAACGTCCCAATGTGATCATCAAAAACTTCATCATCATCGCTGTCAGAAACTACCACATTACCCATCTTAGAGAATGGGTTACCCCCCATAGTTGATGAATCAACCTTTTTAAGATGTTTACCATCATCATCCACAAGAGTAACTTTCCCTTCGATAATTAGCTTTTCAATCTTCCCAATTTTCTCAACAATACGAGTAGTACTTCTAATACCACCATTAGAAATCTCCAAATCAGGCCCATTTTTAGGAGAAACACTTGTTGCACAAGGAATACCATTATCATCAGTACCGACCATATCAAGAGCATCAATCGGGTTCGATGTAACAATAACCTTCCCACTCGTAGTTGCCTCATTAGTGATTTTCTCCTTAGTAGCAACCGGCTTCTTCGAGACAGGTCTCCAAAATTTTGGTTTAGGCTTATTAAGCTGAACAGCCCCAATAGGCCAAGAAGGAGCAGCCACATTCTTTCCCTTACTCTTACAATTCTTTACCCCCAATGAAACCATCATTCCAAGGTAGTAGAAGCTTCCGCTGCCACAAGAATGTCACTACAAATCGCCTCCTTAGCACATTTTGGACAATTGATACGGTCATGGCCAAACACTTTACATACCTCACAATGATGAGGCTTCCATTCATAATCGACCTTGATGCACGCCGTAATAAAACCACTATCATCCTCTTTGGGGATAGCCATAGTAACTTCGTGTTTCAATTCAGAGTCCGATGATAATTCCACTAAAGCACGAGCAAAGCTAATGCGTCCTCATGAATCAACACACATTGAGCTAGTAAAAGCATATAACATAATCGGTTTACCAACTTGTGTAGATATCAAGCTCAAGCCATCTTTAGAATATGCAAGTAAAGTCACATTATGCAATTTAATCCACACAGGAACTTTGGTTACCACACTTTTGGTTAGCGACACATCAGGAGTCCATTTGTTAAGAATGAGAGGTGAATTGCGGATTAATGATGACATCAAATAAGTACATTATATTGTCGTCATTTGTCCTATTTAATTGACTTGTTTTATTATATTTTGTATGAGAATTGTTACTTAATCGTTTACTTTAGTAATTCGAAGGTAAAAACAAGCAATTGGTAAAACTTTGCGATTTTGGACGAAATATGGAGATAAATGATCAAGATTGGAAAAGTCTACTGAAATGAAGAGATTAAAGACCATTGCCTGACTTTGAAGCATGCGCCACATCTGATTTTATCATGCGCCGCATATGAAACTTTGGTCAACGAAGAAGAACCAACTTGTTCTACTCCAGATACGCCGCATCTCATTATCAACATGCGCCGTATCACTATCAAGACTTCACCAGAAACAATCCAAGACGCTGAAGGACATGCGCCGCATAGAGATTCAAGATACGCCGTATCTAAAGGCGGTGTACGAATATTCCAGAATATATTAATCTTGGACCCCACGCGAAGTTAAGTAGATGCGCCGCATCTACCCCTCTGACAGAAACTATAAATATCCCCAAGACCTAGACGAATTATATATACAACAAAACCCTAAGGAGACGAATTCAAACAACAAGACAACACAAGACACACCTCCAAAGAAGATTTTAGAGCAATAAGAAGGTCATGCATGTATTTAATTCATTAACTAGTTTTGTTTTATTGTATTAGTAAACTATAATCCATTAGGATTGATGGGCTTATGGCCGCCATACTGCTCCCCTTAAAATTGATTTCCCATTGATTATCAGTTTATATGATGTTTTTTTGGTGACTTGTATATGTGCTTTGATAACCTCTGTGTCTAGCTGTGTTTTGCTTGAGCTGCCATACCCCCTCCACACTTACGTATCTAGCATCTAGAAAGTAAGATATGCATAAGTGATCATTAAGAGTTTACTCACCTATATTTAGGATCCAACGAGAGAGAAGAGTTTACGATACTCATCATATAAAACTAGCAATAAAACAAGTGACAAGCTACTTAACAAAAGGACATGACTTCTATCTGTATCTATTATCTATCTGTGTACATCTTGATCTTTCGCTGTTTCATTCTCATCAGTTTTATTAGTTTAATTAAATAACCAAATCCGTGTTAGTCTCTCAGACTAAACCCCCCTTTGCGTTAGATTAGATTGTAAAGCTAACCTAGTATATTTAAAATACTGATTAGATTAACTAGATATTATGTTCCACTCTTAGTGATCGACACTCTGCTTACCACTATATACATATTGATTAGGTACACTATATACATATTGATCAAAACACCCTCGTTATGTGGTAGATTAAGCATGTAGTAAGCTTAGAATATAGATTGGTATGCACTAACATAATTACTATGAAAAGTGTATCCCCAAATGGTCTTATCAACAAGGAGGAATATGTAGTACAACCTCTAGAATTTGTTGATCTCTAAAGACCTTATCATGTTTATCAACCTAAGAAAGCCTTCTTGATCTTGAACAAGCTTTCAAAACTTGGTATGATGGATCAAAAGGATCTTCTACTCAAACATGATTACATCATGTGAGCAGTTGATATACGGTTTAATAGTACTCTCTAATTCTGTATTATATTAAAATTTAACTTAATGACTTCTTATTTAGTTAGTCATTCACATAATTAAAAATACATATTATATGGTAAAAGCTAGGTTGATAACGGGCGATTCAAACCGACTTGCAATGGATTGTCTATCCAAAAAGTGTGAGGCATAGTTGAGTCATTTTCAGTAATTATGACTAGAGTTGGCAAATGGGTCGGGTCGGGACAGTTTGGATCATGGGTCAAACGGGTTGGGTCGGATTGGGTAGGGTCGACTCGTTACATTTCCACCTGTAATCATGCAACTATATTACTATAGTATGTTTCGTCCGCTTTTTTACGTTTTAGTCCGTTTTTTTACGTTTTCATCTTTTTTACGTTTTCGTCGATTTTTTTACGTTTTCTTCCGTTTTTTAACGTTTTAGTCCGTTATTTTACACTTTCGTCCGCTTTTTTACTTTTTCGTCCGTTTTTGCGCATTTTCGTCTTTTTTACGTTTTTGTCCGTTTTTTAGGTTTTCGCCTGTTTTTTTTACGTTTTTATTTGTTTTTTTTTTTTATGTTTTCCTCCGTTTTCGTACATTTTCGTCCGTTTTTTTTTACCTTTTTTACGTTTTTGTCCATTTTTAGCGTTTTCGTCCGTTTTTTTTAGCATTTTTGTCTATTTTTTACGTTTTCACCCATTTTTTTACGTTTTCTTCCATTTTTTAATGTTTTAGTCCATTATTTTACGTGTTCGTCTGTTTTTGCGCGTTTTCGCCTGTTTTGTTGATATAAATAATGCATAAAAACGTTATTAATACTTCTCGATATCCCTACATTTTGACGATCACAAAATGTAAAATCATTACGTAAACAAGTATTTAGTCACAAATATCATTCCATCCAACTAAATCACTTAAGGTATGTATAAACAAATGTCTAATACATTTTATGATCAAAGGGATTTTTATTTAGACACCTCAAATTTTATAAAATGTTATAAACATTATATATATTTTTTAGAAAAACACTTTTGGTAATTAATGAAAAATGTTTAATTCATAATAAATATATGAATTCAAATTTTTAACCAAAATCAGTTAGATTTTCACCAAATAAACTTTCCCCAGTAAAAGACAAGAAAACTGGCCGTTACAAGGGGCGGCCCCTTTAATTTTAAGGGGGCCGGCACGCTCCTGTGGCAGGTTCTCTTGCCTATAAATACTGGTTCATTTCTGCAATTTTTCCTCACCTTTTGCACTAAAATTTTCAGTCCCAATCCTTTCAAAACATCATTCTAAATCCTTTGATCATAAGATTATAAGTATTTGTTTCAAGTGATTCAATCCCTCACCACTCAAAGTGCAAGAGAATAATACTCCTTCAATATCAAATCAAGAAGTATTGCAGATTAGTTTTGTAGATTGTGTAAATCACTTGTAAAGTTGTGTTGTGCTTGTAATAAGTAGAACTAGGTGTGTTAATATTTAAGTTAAGTAGAAGTAGTGTTGTGAAGAAGAAGTAGTGAAGGTGTGAAGTAGCAGTGGTGTGTACAAGTTGTGACAAGTTGTGAAGAAGTTGTGAGATTGGTTTTAGCTACAATTAGAACCCGACATTTAGCTTAGTGTCATAAATTGGTGTAAGCAAAAGTTGTGTAAGGTTTCTCCGCCACAAGGGAGTTTGTTGACATAGTGAAGAAAACTCTTGAGTAAGAGACTCGGGGAGTGGAGTAGGGCGAAGAGGAGCTTCGTAGTCGAGCCACTATAAATCCTTGTGTTGTGGTTTGATCTTTCTATCTCTATCTTTTCATTACTTTCATATTTACATTATATTTGCTTAGTTAGTTAGATAAAATTGTTCATATAGTGCAAGTGTTGAGATTCACATAAACTAGAATCGAAGTTTTTGAAAACAAAGTTTTTATAATTTAAAAAGAACGTAAAACTATTCAACCCCCTCCCCTTCTAGTTTTCCACAATTGGCATCAGAGCTACGTTAAACAAGACTTTTTAAAATAAACTGTATTTTAAAACTTGAAATGATCTATGGAATCTGAAAAATATTTAGAATGACAATCTATGCAAAGACCACCACTATTTGAAAGTGATGGTTTTCTTTATTGGAAAAATCGATTCGAAACTTATGTGAAATCAAAGGATCTAGATCTTTGGCATGTTATTACTAATGGTGATTTTCCTCCTATACAAACTAATCCTGAAACTAAAAGGGATGAAATTGTACCTTTTGAAAAACAAAACGATGATTTGAAAAAGAAACTTGCTAAAAATAATGAGGCTAAATGGTGATTTACAATGCGTTACCACGCAAAGAATATGAAAGGATTTTTATGTGTAAAACCGAAAAAGAAATTTGGAATTCTTTACTAATCACTCACCAAGGTAATAGTCAAGTCAAAGATAATAAAATAGATCTTCTTGTAAAACAATATGAACAATTTACGATTCCGAAGAGGAATCAATAGATAATGCTTTTGCTAGATTTAACACAATCATCACAAGTTTAAAAGCACTTGATGAGAATTTTTCTAGCAAGAATTTTGTAAGGAAATTTCTTAGGGCTCTCCATCCGAAGTGACGTGCTAAAGTGACGGCTATTGAAGAGTCAAAGAATCTATCAACTCTACAACTTGACGAGTTAATTGGAAACTTGAAAGTGTATGAAGTGATAATAAAGAAGGACTCCGAAATGGTCAAAGGAAAAAGGGAGCAAACCAAATCAATTGCGTTGAAAGCTAAAAAGGACTCTAGTGACGAAGAATGCTCAACCTCCAAAAGCGACGATGAAGAATATGCTATTGCCGTAAGAGACTTTAAGAAATTCTTTAAAAGACGAGGAAGATACGTTAGACAACCATATGATGAAAGAAAGACATCCCAAGAAACAAGGACGACAAGAATAGCAAGAATGAAAGAAAGTGCTTCAAGTGTGGAGATCCAAATCATTTTATTGGAGAATGTCCGAAATTGTCAAAAAGTCAAAACCATAAGGCCTTTGTAGGAGGAGCATGGAGCGATAGTGACAATGAAGAAAAAGAGACAACAAGAGAAGAAAAGTGTCTTATAGCAAAGGCATCTGATGAGGTACGTTCCGAAACCGAATACTATAGTGATGAAAGTTTATCCTTAGATGAAAAAGATTTAGATAATGAATATAGTAGATTATGTAAATTAGGACAAAAAGTCATGGCTAAAAATAAACTACTAAAACACACTAACAACAAATTAAAAGATGAAATAATTGAATTAAAAATTAAGCTATACAATTTAGAAAAAGGTAAAGAAAGTCTTATGGAATGTAAAAAATGTCTAGTTATTAAAAATGAAAATGAACAACTTAAGAAAGAAATTACTAAACTTGAGAAATTTGAAAATTGTAGTCAATCGCTTAGCAAATTAATTAGCACCCAAAGAATATCTGGAGATAAAACCGGCTTAGGATATAACTCAACCGAAGTGTCAAATAGTGAAACAAAAAGTGTCACGTTCGAAGGTGAAACTAGTGAATTAAAACCTTTAGAGTCAAAACCGAAGTACATACTTTTGAAAGATAGATTAGTGCCTATTGCTAGTGATGAAGAAATTAAAAGTTTTCACAAATCATCTTTAAAACCCGAGGTCGAGCCCTTTAAACCAAAAATAAGGTCTAAAACTCTACCACCTAGAAAACCAAGTAGCCCTCATCCTAGTTCCAAAACTCCTCAACCTAGAGTAAACCAAAATAGACGTAACCTTCACAATAATCATCAAATGTGGAACTTCAATCCTTAGAGAATGATTCCACCATATATACACCCAAGTCAAATGCATAACATGTTCGGACCAAACAACTTTGGTCAAATGAGGCAATGGGGACCAACCAGATAAATTCTTCATACTTCGGCAAACTTGGTTATTTATCCGCTTCCACAAGATCATGCCATCTTTTTGAAGACATTGAAGAAAGCCTATTGAAGATAAAAAGGTACACATTTCTTTTAATTTCCTTGTCAAGTTTGCATGCTTAGTTTAATATCTAGATTCTATTTGTAAAGGTTGGTTTTATAGGATTTTATAGCTATATATATATATATATATATATATATATATATATATATATATATATATATATATATATATATATATATATATATATATATATATATATATATATATATATATATATATAGCTACAATTCTCACTAAAATTACACAAAAAATGATTCAGAACCCACTAAAATGATGCAGGGACCCACCAGAAAGTTCAGGGACCCACAAATTATAACAAGAAATTGTAGGGAATTGGCTACAAAAAATTGTAGCTAATATATTCCCTATGTGTGTGTATATATATATATATATATATATATATATATATATATATATATATATATATATATATATATATATATATATACTT
>JARVZY010002821.1:0-17502 GCA_030686995.1 Artemisia argyi
ATCCATTTTGCCGAACTATCCCTGGATACTTACCCTACCTGTCACTCACTTAGCCATTAAGTTGGATTTTCCCATTGACTTTCCTAGAAGAGACTTTCCATATCAACTACATGCAGGATTCCTTTATACAATAAAAGCAATGAAAGGATTACAGAACTACTAACCAGGACTAGAAGCATATAGTGAGAGAATTCATAACTCAATAACAAATCCAAAGATACTGCAAGACCATCCGGATCACCATCTCTGACCTAGTTGTCCAATGTTATTATTCAAGGGTACTAGCTAGACTGAGCTACAGGATTGAAATCAATAAATGTCCGCATGACAACACGATAGAAATAAACCAAGCTTCTAATTGAGACTATAGAGCATTTCATTTAAACATGGCCTCATCCATACATAAACTTTCCTGCAGTAAGTTTTCACAAAGGACAATTGTTTGAATCAAGTATATCGATGTAATTTCCTCTAAGGCCTTATGTCACTAGAAATTTCAGATAACCTCACCTTCATACCAAGCAAAGGATCAAGCCAGAACATATCTCCTCATCTACATGGGAAAACAGAATAGACATTCATCGACACAACATCAAGTGATACCTTCGTCTTGCCAATTACAACGATAAACAATTTCAGGACTTAAGTTAGTCTAAATACCTATGCTTGTAGTTATGCCAGATAACCATCAATAGACATTATACAACCTCAGGAACTAAGTGTTAGACATCTATGCATTTAAGCGAACATTTCCTATTCTATCATTTTATCCTTTTCAGTGTTTTCACTTTTAAATAAAGTTGATGCGTTTACATAAATCACATACCTTGTGGAAAAATGATTTCTGAAATTCCTATTTTGAACAAGTACGATCCTTTTTGGTCAATCTTTAGCAACACTATTGTACAATGAGAAATATACATAAACATCAAACTTTGGTAAGCAGTCTTAATCACAACATGTTTGAAAACATTTTTCTACTTCATAACTACTGAAATTTTGAATCATCAGGAAAAATATTACTTAGTAAATCATTTGCTCCATTTTTCTAAGTTCGTTTATTCAGAAAAAGATTTCAACCAAAACTCACAATCGCGAGACAAATTTCCAGAACCAACTTCCCTACAACATCGCTTATGCATTTAGGATTTGTGACTTGACAATAGAGAATATTTGGAATATGTGATGAAGGAATTAGGAGAAACATCACAAATTGATCACGAACTTCAGTACTGGAGACCAAACCCAATAGACAAAGAAGGACATATGTCTTATCATCCGTTGGAACAAAACACAAGGAATCTAATTGTTACCTATATTCTATCCCTTCAGATAACGCCAAGTTCGGAGGACCAAACGTTGTGGAATTAGTCACAAAGGTTTATTGTACCCATTTCAGTTATTTTCCTGTTAAGGAAACCGATTCACCTTGGACTTCATGTAATCATTTCAGGATTTCCTTCAGAAACCCATTTAGTTGTGAACATCACCTATCACCCTCAGAACGATGGTCAAAGCGAGAGAACAATTTAAACATAGGAAGGTATGCTCAGAGCATGAGTGATTGACCCTGTAAATGGTTGGACTAATCACTCAACATAAATCAAATTCATCTACAACAATAGTTATCACACCAACAGCGAGAAACTGGCAGAAGTTAGGTTGGTACATAACACACATCATTTGGATTGAGTATTCTGAACAACAAACCATCCAGATTCAGGTAGGAGAACAAACTAAGTTAAAAGCATTGCCTTGGATTGGCACGATACAAATTGGATAACAAGAAAGGTTGAACCTTTAGCATATTGGACTATTTAAGATTCATTTTAGAATCGACCAACTAGCATACAAACTGGAGTTCTGGCAGAATTCAGCAGTATATATTACCAGTGTCACATATAAAACATTAAGAAGCGCAGACCATCTATTGATGGGCCAAACTCAGAAAGAGCTCAACTCACTAGTTCAGTAGGCATTCATGAGATAACCAGAAATTTTCTACAAGTCAAGAATCAGTTACAAGTTCAATAAGTCGTAAACCATTAAAACTTCAAGTTCTGCAGAGTTATGCAGAAAGTTCTGCCTAGGAAAGGCATGTTATCGTTCAGAAAACTTGGAAAGTTACACCAATATACACTGGACCATTTATATTTCAGACAGGGTAGGCCTAGTGGCCGTCAGACTTGAACATTGCCAGAGAACAACAGGATTACACAAACATATTTCACGTTTTCAGATCCCCAGAAATGACTTTCAGATGAGTCACTCATGATTCCATTGGAATGGATCCAACCCAAACAACAATCTCAGACCTTGTAAGAGAACCAACAGAAATCATGGACCATGTGGTCAAACAGTTGAAACAGAGTCGAATTCCTATCGTTAGAGTTCGCTGGAATTCTCGAATATCATCACCTTTTCACCAATACATTCTCAGAGACCAACATAAACTGAACTTCGGGACGAAGTTCCTTTTAGGGGGGAAGACTGTCACAACTCACCATTTCAGGTCATTTCAGGTCATTTCCCGAACTTTGGAAAAACACTATTCATCAAACACTATTCATCAAAACACTATTCATCAGTTTACTATTCATCGTTTTCGAGGTCAATTTGATATTCTGAGAAACTTTTGGGAAATTTACTATTCATGGAACACTATTCATTTCCGGAAAAGATTTCGTCATTCACGTGCATTACACATTTCATCGTAAATTTAGTTTACGGATATTCAAATTCGCGTAAGCGGATTGGGTTAGGTGCGAATTCATTTCATTAGTGTTAAGAACACTACATACGGACTGGGGATAGTCTGCATATCATCAGTAGGTCATTTACATGTTATACCACTCTTAGGATTTTCAAATTTCCATATTCAGTACATTTAACGTTTTTACGTATAAGTATTTATAGTAAACGTTAACACCCGGTTTATACACGACGAATATATCTAAATATTCCCACAATGGTCCCGACATATTTTTATATCCATTTTAACATCATAAAAGTTATAACATTCAGTTACCCAGTATTTTGGAAATTTATTTTATTTTTAACGTACGCATATGAATATAACGTCGGTTTTCGTTAAAACTAAACATTAATCACCCGATCACTCAGTAAATATACCCAACATATTTTTAATATGTTTTTAACATTATTATAACTAATTTCATCCCGGTATACTTCGTGAACATTTATTTCTAATAAAACCGATACCCGATCGTAACTAAAAACGCTAACTAGTGCAAATTCTTACAAGTATTTCTAATTAACTACCAAGTACCCTAACCCCCCCCCCCCCTTCACCCTTTGAAAACCGGCCCCAAGACCCCCTTTTTAACCTATTGCATTAACTAAACCTTATTTAACTAATAAACCTCTTAAACCTTAACTTTACTAAAATTACAAATCATAATTCATCTTTTCAACAAAGAACAAAGTTCATCTTTCTCTTGCTCTTTTCTCCAAACCCACGACCATAAATCAATCTCCATGATCAAGTGATCATTTTTCATGAAGTAAAACACAAAAGTTGTTCATTTTACAAGTCTAATCAAGATACAAGCAACAAAAACACAAGAACATCAAGTATAATCATCCAATAATCATCTCATTTGGTCAAGTAAGTTTTCATCTTTATTTTTTTCATGAATCATCCTATTTTTACATGTATTACATAAGAATCATGCTAAAAACCATGTATAAGTAGTTATACTACACTTTATTTTGGCTAAAAAGTAACATACAAACCCTAACTTTCTTGTTATGAATCCCCTAGCTCTAATAACTTGGTTAGGAGTCCATGGCACCCTAAGAAGGTGTATGGTAAGATTAGATTAGTCATGTGGTGATTACAAGAGGATTGGTGATGGTAGAAATTGGTTTTTAACCTTGGAAACTTGATTTGGAACTCATTTTAGACATGCTGTCCCATTTTGTAAAAATCTGGAAAATCAGTAAACACCAAGGAAACTTTGGCAAAATTTTTAGAAAATACTTTCAAAAACGAATCCGTAGGCGAAAGAACGGATTAAAAAGAGTCTATAACGAAGGAGTTATGATTTTTGCAAGATTGTTGACGAAATGTATTTTCTGGAAATTAGTTGCTGTTGGACGTTTTTCATTGGACAAAAAGAGACTTTAGACGTAACCCGGAGGAGCCGAGCTTTCCAAAATATATTACTACATACTAAGACGTAACCGTGGACATAAAGAACAAGTAAAACGGACAAGTAACGACAAAGATATACACGTTTGAATATCGGCTAAAACCATTTTATATTTGACAGCTTTTAATATATTTGGCGCAAAAACTACGAAGTGCATTTTCAAGCTAAACATAATATCAAGTACCGAGCTTTATAACTAACGTAGTATTAGTTATTACGAGTATGTTTTCATCATTTCAAGGATTACAACCCGAGTATTTCAACGCTAACATGGAAACTTACGTTATATATATAAGTATATATATATTATAACTAGCTATTTATATTTTCTAATAGCAATATTTTCCAAATTCTTGAAATATATACTTTTGATAACAACAAGTGTTTTTCAAAGAGTAGAGTGGTATAGGAGACATGTGCATGGATATTCATAACATCATTTCATGATCTAAAGTAGATCGTTCATCATTCACATTAGGTTGCGGCTAGTGTGCGCTCCTTGTTTTTCAGCTCAGTACATGTTCATGGTACCATCATATTGGGTTACGACAGCAAATGGTTCATTGGTGTTCATTTCATTTCATCACAGTTTCATCAGTTGAGGTGAGTTTTCATAGCCCCGTTTTCAATTCAACATTTTGATTGTTTTCAAATCCCACGGGGGGAATACATTGTATCAATCATTTTAGTACGAGCCCAAGTATTCAAACATGTACATAGCTTAAGTTACCTTGCCATGTGATAAGTCCCCTGTAACATCATGAACCGTTAATTTACCGTTAAGCGAGAGTGAGTGGATAGATCTATCGAGGGTGACGCCTCCATCCGTGGTAGTGGATACCAACAGTAAGCGGATGCATGTCATGTCTTTTACATTTGAATGTTTCGGCAGAACATTCGGGAGGGGCATAGAATTTCATCAGTCATAGCTTCGGTGTCATGAGCTTAAGGCTATTGTACAATTTTCACGAGATTTTTATCTTGCATTTTACTTGTGGTGGCCGTACATCAGTACATTTTACAAACCTATGGAATTCACCAACATTCGTGTTGACGTTTTAGCAATGTATTTCAGGTTATTAAGGTAGCTCATGAGACATGCATTTGGACCTTCATGGAGTCGCGGAGTCGACGCGTCTCATCATTATTTCATGCACTTATGTAAACATTTGATCTAGTATGACTTGTTTTTCATGAACATGCAACACATATTGGGGACCTCATTTTGTAAACTCTGAATTATTTCAATGATCAAATGCAGTATTTTCCAAACGACACTTTAGGTCGTTCAATGTAACTGTAACTGTGGTGCTATGACAGACACCCCCAGGTATTCCATTCCGCTGCAAGTCAGGTAAATTGGGGGTGTGATACTGCTATTAACAATGAATGGCCCATGCTGGTGTGGTGTCGTATGTTTCAACAAATGTTGGAGGATAGGGCGAGAGGATGGTTTGACAAGCTCCCTAATGGATGCATTGACGAATGGTTCGAACTGAAGAGAAGGTTCCTCATCCGCTTCTCACAAAGGAAGAAATGCTTCAACGACCCTACGGAAATTCATAAGATCCAAAGGAAGGCAAACGAAACTCTCTCGGCCTTCAAAGAACGATTCATTGAGGAAAGTGGACGTATTCTCGATGTTCCTGAGATCATGCAGATAGGAGCATTCATGTATGGACATAAGTGTCTCGAACTCTTAAAAAAGTTTGCTGACAAGATCCCAAGGACTGTAGATGAAATGATGGAGAGAGTGGATGACTTCCTCAGGTCGGAAGAAGCCTACGACACTACGGAAGCACCTCGAGGTGAGGCGATAGATTCCCAAAAGAAGGGGAATAACGTCTATAAGAACGATAGGTCGTATGGGGACAAAAGGAAACCAAATAAGCCCCATAACCACTACGGAGGGGGATATTCTTCTCACTCAAGGGACACTCGTCCTCCCTATCCAAGGGAAGCTCGTGCTCCATATCAACAACATCGACCTGCTCAACGGGTGACGATCAACTCTCTTTCCAAAACCCCAGCGGAGATCCTAACCAGTGAACATCAACTAAACCTGCCTCGTCCACCTCCCTTGATTGGTACTCCTCGGAAGGAGAATCTAGATCGGTTCTGTGAATACCATGGTGAGAAAGGACATTACACTGACGATTGTTACCAGCTGAAGAAGCAACTTGAAACCGCCCTTGAGTCAGGAAAATTGAATCACTTAATCCGCGAGGTTAAAAATAAAGCCAAAGGAAACCAGAAGGGGAGGGGGAAAGTCATCAACATGATACGATCATCAGGCTATGGGAGGAAGAGAAGGCCAGAGGAGGTCGAAGAAAGTTGGATGAACATGGACATCACTTTCCCGCCTGTCTCTCGAGCAAATGCAAAAGAGTCACCAATCATCATTCAAGCTGAGATAGCAGGGTATTTGGTACAAAGAATTTACGTGGATAATGGTGTTGGTTCAGAGATAATGTATGAGCATTGCTTTAGATGCCTAGACTCCTGGACACAAAATCGGTTAAGACCATCCAACACCCCGCTAGTAGGATTTTCAGGAGAAATCTCCCAGCCACTCGGAGTGATTGACTTAGAAGTAATTGTTTGGGAAGGAACAAGGTCGAGAAGGACGACCATGAAATTTGCAATCGTACGTGCAACTTTGCCATACAACGTCTTGCTAAGCAGGCCAGGGATTAGCATCTTGAAGGCTGTTCCCTCCACCATTCACGCTATGTTCAAATTCCCAACTCCTGGAGGAGTTGCAACTATCATCACTCGACCATCTATGATTGTGGAATGCCAGCGAGCTGAAAAGATGTACATGCCGGACGTGACATCTAAGACGAATAAGGGAGTCTTGGCGGGTTGTAACATTGTAGAACAAAAAACTGAGGAAGTTAAGGTAAATGACAAGTACCCAGAGCAACTTGTTACAATCAATGCTGGACTTTCACCGGAATGTAAATATGAGTTGAAGAAGTTACTGAGGGCTAACATGGATGTCTTTGCATGGAAGCCCTCTGACATGACAGGGATCCCTAGGCACATAACCGAGCATCACCTTCATGACAATCCATCGAGGGAGCCGATTAGGCAAAAACGGAGGACTTTAGCTCCAGTGAGAGGGCAAGCTGTGACCAAAGAAGTTCAAGAATGGGTAAAGGCTGGGATTGTTCGTCAAGTCAGATACCCAACGTGGATCTCGAATCCTGTGTTAGTAAAGAAGGATGATGGGAGCTGGAGGATATGCATTGACTTCAAAGACATTAACAAAGCATGCCCCAAAGATCATTATCCCCTCCCAGAAATCGATTAGAAGATTGAGTCGGTAATGGGATTCAAGTTCAAATGCTTCCTCGATGCATACAAAGGGTATCATCAGATATAAATGGCCAAGGAGGTGAAGAAAAAACAGCGTTTTACACTGACCAAGGGACGTATTGCTATACCAAGATGCCGTTTGGGCTCAAGAACGCTGGGGCTACGTACCAAAGGTTGGTAGACAAGGTATTTAAAGATCAAATTGGAAGGAACTTAGAAGCATATGTTGATGACATGGTTATAAAGAGCCATGATGAGAAAGGGTTGTTGGCCGACGTCGAGGAAACATTCAAAACACTTAGGAAAATTAATATGAAGCTCAACCCTAAGAAGTGCTCGTTTGGCATGGAAGAGGGGAAGTTCCTTGGATATATAGTCACTTCAGAAGGGATTAGGGCAAATCCCGGGAAAACCAAAGCAATCATGGACATGCAATCGCCTAAGAGTTTAAAGCAAATGCAAACGTTTAGTGGGAAGCTAGCAGCGTTGAACAGGTTCTTATCAAAGAGTGCTGAACGTTCTCTCCCTTTCTTTGAGACATTGAAGGGGTGCACGAAGGACAACTTCAAATGGACAGAGGAAGCGGAGCACGCCTTCTTGGAAATGAAGAAACACATAGCCGATTTGCCTCTCCTAACAACCCCAAAACCAGGGGAAGAGCTGTTCGTCTATCTTTCAGCAGCCGAGTTAGCAGTAAGCGCAGTATTGGTGGCCGAACGAGGGGGCAAGCAAGTCCCAATTCATCACGTTAGTCGAACATTACATGAAGCAGAAATCAATTATTCTCCGATGGAAAAGCTAGCCTTGTCTCTACTACACACATCTCGAAGGCTCAAGAGGTACTTTCAAGCACACCCGATAAGAGTCATCACTGATCAACCTATCAAGCAAATTCTGAGTAGGGCAGAAACGTCAGGAAGGCTTGCGGTATGGGCCATAGAGCTTGGGGTATTTGACATTGGATATAAACCAAGAAACTCCGTCAAAGGTCAAGTCTTAGCGGATTTTCTTGCAGAAATGCCGGTGGGGCCAGTTCAACAAGGCAATCCGGGCGTACAAGAGGGACCATTTGTTGTCACGGCAGTCCCGGACATAGACATGGAGATAGACCAGGAAGAAAATGACTGGGAAAACGATGGGGATGTATGGACACTTTTCACCGATGGAGCATCCGGTGAGGATGAAGCTGGGGCTGGTTGGGTGCTCACTAGTCCAGAGGAGTTGAGTATACCTATGCCCTATGCCTGAACTTCCCAAGTTCAAACAACGAGTCTGAATATGAGGCTCTCTTAGCTGGGATGCGTACGACAAGTAAGATGGGGATCCAAAAACTACGGGTATATGTTGGCTAAAACTTGGTGGCAAACCAAGTTAATGGTAAATTTGAAGCAAGAGGAGAAAACATGATTCGATACCTCAAAAAGGCTAGAGAGTATGTTGAAGGGTTCCACAAGTTTAGGATAAGCCACGTTCCTCGTTCCCTCAATCGCAAAGCGGATGCCTTGAGTAAGTTAGCGGCAACAACATTCTCTGAACTAACCAAGCAAGTCTTGGTGGAAGTTTTGAACGAAAGATCCACAGAACTCAAGGAAGTCAATACAGTGGTAGAAGAGGAAGGTGACACGTGGATGACTCCAATAATAAAGTGTTTAGAGAAAGATGAATGGCCTGAGGATCCGAACGAAAGGCGGAAGCTCAGGCTCAAACTGCCCCAGTATGTGATGGAGGATGGTGTGTTATTCAAAAAATCTTATCTTGTTCCTATGTTAAGATGTGTAGGCCCTTTGCAGGCTAACTACGTCATTCGGGAGATCCACATGGGTTCCTGCGGAATGCACTCAGGTCCTAGGTCAGTGGTGGCCAAGGCTATGAGACAAGGATACTATTGGCCGACTATGCATGCAGATGCACGTCAGGAAATCCGAAAGTGTGATTCATGTCAAATACACTCGCCAGTTCCACGACTCCCAAAGACAAACATGACGTCAATTATGGCACCATGGCCTTTTTATCAATGGGGAATGGACATTGTGGGGCCTCTGCCAGAAGCTCCTGGGAGGGTCAAGTTCATCCTTGTTGCTATTGATTATTTTACTAAATGGATTGAAGCAAAGCCATTGACAAAGATAAGTGGGAAAGATGTGAAAAAGTTTGTGTGGGAAAACATAGTGTGTAGATTCGGCATACCAAGGATCATCGTTTCCGACAATGGAACCCAGTTCATCAATGACCCATTCAAGGGATGGTGTGAAAGGTTGAACATTAAGCAAATGAACACAGCAGTGGCTCATCCCCAAGCTAATGGTCTGGTGGAACGAGCAAACAAGAATCTCATGGAAGGACTGAAAACAAGGCTAGGCAGAGTCAAAGCAGGTTGGGTTGATGAATTGCCGAATGTGTTATGGGCGCATTGAACTATGCTTAAACAAAGCAATGGTGAAACACCCTTCAGCCTAACCTATGGAAGTGAAGCCGTCATACCAGCAGAGATTGGGATGCCCACACACCGAGTCATGATGATTAACGAAGCCCTTAACAATGATGAACTTCGGTTAAACTTGGATCTTTTGCAAGAACGAAGAGAGATGGCAGCAATCAAGGAGGCCAAGTATAAGAAGAAAATGGAGCAAGAATACAACAAAAGGGTTCGCCCAGTGTCATTCCGCCCAGGCGAATATGTGTACCGAAGGAACGAGGCTAGTAGCGCTGAGAATCAAGGTAAGTTAGGCCCAACTTGGGAAGGTCCTTACCAAGTCTTGGAAGCATTCCAGAGTGGGTCGTACAAGTTGGCAACCATGGAGGGCGACGAAATACCACGAAAGTGGCACACAATAAACCTCCGAAAGTGTTATCTTTAAATCCATTGTATGAAATGCTTTGTGCATCTTATGTAGTTCACTTATTTTAATGAAAATGAATGATATAGCCAACCCATGTGTGGTTCGGCAATTTTCCCAAAGATTGCTATGAACTTAGACAAATTATTATGTGACTCCGAAGGATGGTTAGCTACCTCCTGTCGAATGATGTAGTCAATGTCTATTCTTTAAAAGTTCTATTCACTAAAGGTTATCTAAAACCCGAATGTGCTACTCACATCGGATGAACAAAAAATCCGAACGTGCTATTCACAAAGGATGAACTAAGTCTTTAAGATACCCGAACGTGCTATTCACATGGGATGAACAAAAAATCCGAACGTGCTATTCACAAAGGATGAACTAAGTCTTTAAGATACCCGAACGTGCTATTCACATGGGATGAATAAAAAATCCGAGTGTGCTGTTCACAAAGGATGAACTAAGTCTTTAAGATACCCAAATGTGCTTTTCACATAGGATGAATGAAAAATCCGGGTGTGCTGTTCACAAAGGATGAACGAAACATGTGCTTGGTCAATTTAATGAACAGGTCTACAAACTCGTAAAAAATAAAAGAAGAAGAATGAGGAATCACGTAAGTAACCTCGAATGGCACAATAATCATAGTCAAATACAAATAACAAAGCTACTACAAAGCAAGATAAAGGTCATGACAAAGCATGTTCATGAATACAAATGCCAGAAATAATCAAGTCATTACAAATTAAACCAAACATCACGACTTAAAGTTTGTGAATGTAAACACAAAAGATGGTGGAACAAATGTCACATCAAGTCTCGGGAGCGCCTTCCGGCTCAGCATACTCGGGATGGATGTCGAGAAGCTCAGTAACAGAGGAAGAATAACTAGCACTGACTTGCTCGATATAGGAATAACTGGTGTCAAAGAGCTCCTCGAAGGCTGGTTCAAATGTCTTCTCCGCATCTATGTCCAAATCAATCGCAGACGCGACCAACTCCTCATATACCTCTGGGGAACGAGCTGGCTTTAAAACTGTAATATAACCTGCTGAGAAAGATAAAGATTGAACACGAGCATGATGTTTCTGGTACTCCTCACTCTTCAGGAGACGAGACACAACAGTTGGAAGCAAATCTCTCACAGCTCTTTCCTTCTCACTTTCAAGTAAAGCAATCTTTTCCTTCTGACCATAATCTTTTCATTCATACACCTCTTGAGAGATTCTTCTAAACCGACTTCCTTATTACGTTTGTCCAACTTAACCTCCAAATATTTCTTCTCCTGTTGTAACGAAAGAACCTGAGCTTTGTGTCCCTCATACTTCTCTTTAAGTTTCTCATGATCCTCTTTAAGCTTCTCATGGGACAACCACAAATCCTCATCCCGGTCAAGTAGGTTAGCGACAGTTGACACAGCTGTCGCTAGCTTATAATAACAACGCCGAAGAACATCTTTTTGAGAGAAGTTGTGTTGAAATTTCTGCTCTGCCGGAGTAGACAACTGTGAGATCATTTTGTGACAAGTTGCTTTTGTATTGTACCGATCATCTGATGTAATCTCCCAACCTGGCACAAAACGCTCAGGAAGATTCGGGTCGGAACCTGAAATATAGATTAAGTTAGCTTAAGATGTATATTAAAAGTCGTTAGTAACCAACAAAGAGAAAGGAAATATACGCATACCTTTCCTAGATGTACTCACAACTTGCTTTGAAGTACCCACACCTGCAACCTCAGTCGATGTCCTGGTCACATCTGAACCTGCCAAAACAAAAATAGAAACACTTAGTTAAACGAACTCATAAGAATGAAGGAAACCAAACAAGGGACACACCTTTACAAGCACGATGAGTTTCTCTCGGGGAGAGATCATGCTCAGACTCCTCTGAAGATTCCTCAGTCGAGGAATCACCTCGAGGATTAGTAACATCATGGTTGTGTGCAACTGTCTCAGTAACATCGATCGAAACATCATCATTCTCTTGCTGAGAATCAACCACCGCTAGCTTACATTTTCTGGAAGCCCCCTTCTGTGCACTAGATATCCCCGAGGTACTTCCAGTCTTCTGCCTACTAGACTGAGGAATGGAACTAGAAGTACCTTTGCCTTTGGACCTCGACCGGGGATCAGGTCGAGTCACCCTGGCTTGGTCAGAGGTCAATGGTGGAATAACATCACTAGGAGAACCAGGAGCCCTAGTATAATCTACAATCGACTGAACAAAGGTGGGCTGACCAGTAGGGTCTCCTTCGTACATCGGCCCGATGGTAATTTTGGTACCTTGCAAAGAAGGTAAACGAAGGAATCTCGCCATGCTCAACACTGCAAAACAAACAAAACAGATATACAATTATGAGAACATGATATATATGAAAATAAATACAGGGATGGACATACCATTCCCATCGGCATCTTCTATGACCGGCTTAAGATAGTCATCATCCCACACTTTACTAAGACCTATTTTCACGAGAAACTCCTGAGGGGGTCTCCGAAGGGTTATTAGAGACTTGGAAAGTAACCTTACTTCTTTAATAGAATAATCGCTCTTTTTGGGAGCGAGGAATTTAACGCATGAATCGCGGTGCCGCCATGACATAGCCATTGGAATAGCTCGTCGGTCGATAAGAAAGAAATGATCTTTCCACTCTTTTAACCCGGTCCAACACTCATAAAAACACTGAGGAGCACCACGACGACGAGAAAATGAAAACTAATCACCTTGCTTGCACAACGTGTAGAAAACACGAAACAAGACCACTCGAGGTATGATGCGAAGAGCACGACAAAAAATCTCAAAATTGGTAATACGGTTAAGACCAAGAGGAACAATCTGACTGATGTGCACTTTGAAAAACTTTATCACATTCAATAAAAACTTAGAAAAAGGGACGCGCACTCCGGATATGGTGAAAAGATGGTAATAAAGGCCAATCACTTTACCGGGGTTAATATCGCTCATGACAAAGTCAGGAGGAGGAAGACGAGGGTGCAAATCCTCGGGGATACAAAAGTCAAAAATAACAGAGTCAAGGTCATCCTAGAGGTAAACACATGCATATCTTGTTTTTGCACAGTTTCAACTGTTTCATCGTTCGAACCCTCCAGAGTGGTGGAACCAGCCATGTGGGATGCCAAGTAGGAACAGTCAATAAAGAATAACGAAAAACATGAAACCTACAAGATAAAAATTGGCATATATCACAAAGTGTTGGATTTATGTGATGAAACACAAATAACAAAGCATCATTCATTTAGTGGCAATACGATACTCATTTAACTAGCAACTAGTAGTGGCAAGAAATTATGAAAGAATGCTACTAAATTACCTAACGTCACATTATCTTCTTTTAACTCCCTTGTTTCGCATGCTAGCCACATAATATAATACATTAATACTCCACATAATATAACTCTTTTGTCCTCATTCGTCACAAACAAGAAAATTTGGTCTCACTCTCTACACATAATACGGTTTCTTACGTCTGACTTGTTCATGCTAAGTAGAAAGTTGCTTTGTAACAAGCTCACATGTTTATAAAAATATGTAACTTTTTATTTACGCAAGTAATTAAGCACCTTGGAAATTGTTTCCGCCAACTTTTTTTTGGGCCTCATTCTCTAAAGTTGTGTCACGTGCTTGCACAACAAAACAAATCACAACTTTATTTTTGATTTGAAGTATCATGGTAGCTTTTTAGGTTTATTGAAACCACAAACAAGACTCTTTTGTGGAAAACAAAAATCCGAAACTAGCAAACTGAATTACTATCTTGGTTAACAAACATGCTATCCACGAGTTATTGATTTGGGTTGTATGTTCATCATTAGCAGTTCGTTTTTTGTTGATTCGGAACGTAAACTACTTTTCGAGTACTCATGCAAAACGAAAATTGTGTCGAACAAAACTTACCTCGAGGAGACTTGTATCCCGAGCCGAACGAAACAATAAACCGGACGAAATCAAGCCGAATGATGTTGCACCGAACGAATCCCGAACTAACCCAAAATACCGAACGGAGCTTAAGCCTACTCTAAGTACCGAATGAGGTATAAACTGAACCGAACGAAACTCCAAAACCGTATGCGAAATAAACTAAAGAAGTTAGTAGGATGTGAAATGAACTAACTTGAAGTGATTTAGGAGGCAAACTTTGAATTGGAATGGACTGGATGTGCTAAATCCGGTCAACAAAACCAAACCAAGGAAGGGAAATGTATGTTATTATATTGTTGGTATTGGGGAAACATGTTCCCAAGGGAGAGACATGAAAATTTTACAAAGAAAATGAGAGCAGGGTATATAAAGAGAAAAATAGTGGGCTTTAGGCCCATTCATGTTAAAGGCTATGTTATCTCATCACAAGCCCACATAACTTATATAAGCTTGTTTTGCACAAAAAAAAAAAAAAAAAAAAAAAAAAAAAAAAAAAAAGACGTTATGTTCTTCACGCACTTAAATTGATTATTGAGTATAACATTGTCAATTTATGATTGACAATATTATACTGGGGGGACATGACGGTGTATCGGGTCTCGGAAGACCCGATTCCCATAACAAACCAAAATGTGGTCCACTGACGAGTGTGATCCACTGACGAACCAAGGTACACTGATGATTCAAAAGGACGATACCAAGTGATGAACCAAAAGGACGAACCAAAAGGGTTGTCACTAGCTGACAAGCTCCACGTCATTATAAAAAGGAAGTCCTAGCTATTGGGCTGTACGGACAGGCCCATCAAGCCCATGCTTAATTCTCGGAATAACTAAATAGTATAAATAGCCCCAACTATTCACAGTTGAGGGCAAGATTTTCTAGAGAGCAATTACTCCGAACCGAACTAACACTTAGGGCCCGTTTGGTTTGTAGATGGGTTTAGATTAGGATTTGGGGTTGATGGAAAAGTTGTAGATTAAGATTTGGATTTGGGTTTAAATTAAATGAGGAGAGAGAAAAAATGATATTATAAAATATGTAGTGAGGCCATCAAAAAAAATTATTTATATTATTTTAGAATTTATAAATTATTAAAAATAATTATTATATAAGAATGATTTAATAGTTGTAAGAAAGAGACACGCAACAAAATAAATGGGCCCACAAATTCAGAAATCCTGGCACCTTAGTAAACTTTTGAATAAAGAAAATTTTAAGCATTGAGTCCCAATTATTTAGAATAACTTTTTAACCAAACATGGGTTTTAGTATTTAAAACCCCAAACTCATGTCAAATCACCCAAAACAAACGGGCCCTTATACTTTATATTTCATATTACAATCATATCACCCATACTCATTCTCACACCGGAGCTGGGTCTCGGACTAAACACCCGGAGCGAGGCTAACGTGTGTTACTTGTCTTATCACAGCTCAAGACCTAGCAGGAGATACAAAGTTACTCGAGGTTCGGAGCACGTCAGTAGATCCGAACACCCTTGAAGACCCGGACTTCTCCTTCATATCTTAGGTGCGGATTATTGCATCAACAATTCCTATGCCGCCGTATGTACGTCACCGAGAATTTAGTTTGAATTACAGCGTCGAAGCATATATGGTTTGAACTTAATGGGGAATGGGTAGTTTGATCGACCTACAAATCCGTAAATCTTAGCTTTTAGCTAGAGTACGTGGTCTGTTTGTTTCTACCAAAGTACAACCGAACACCAAAAATTTTGATCAACCACAATCAATGAAGAAATAGTGAGTTGCTTTACTGATTTGGTAGCATTATCGCAAGTTGAGCATATAGGCAAATCATGATATATACCATGATTATGAAGGTTCCAACGGGTAAATTTAGGGCCCGTTTGTTACGAGGGTTTTGGGCTTGAATTAGGGATTTGACTTGAAAAGCGATGTTTGGTACAGGGGTGGAATTCTGACACATGGTAGTGATGTACAAATATAGCACTTTATGCAATTCCTAGCAAGCAGAGGCGCAGCTTCTAAGGGGCCGGGGGGGGGGGGGGGGGCGGCCGACCCCCCGAAATTTTTTTTGCGATGTAGGGGTATATAGTTTTCGTGTAGAAAAATTTCGGTATTTTCGGTTTCGCCCCCCAATTTAATTCGGTTTCGACCCCCCATAGTGTTAGGAAAAAAAAAATTTAGATTCCGACCCCCCACTCGAAATTTCCAAGCTTCGCCACTGCTAGCAAGGTGGTTGGGTTTTTAAAATTCACACTGACAAGTGCTTATTGGAAAATGTAGAATCATTTCTCAACCACATATTTATACTTTAATATTAATATCATCTTTTATATATTTTTAAAATGACGTGAAATTCTTTTAAATCCTTTACATTTTTAATTTTTAATTATTATTTTATTCTAAAATAGTATAAATAATTATTTTTGATGGCCCCACTGCATATTTTATAATATCATTTTTTCTCTCTCCTCATATAACTTAAACCCAAATTCAAATCTTAATCTACAACTTTTCCATCAACCCCAAATCCTAATCTAAACCCATCTACAAACCAAACGGGCCCTTAATTCATAATAATGCTTCCGCTATGTTATACCCGAGTAAAAAAAACGGTTTCTAGCTACTTATAAAATTCAGACACGTAAGTTTAACACAGCTAAACTATGTTTCCATGCTGCCCACACACATACATATCCTTTGCTATTGTATTATCTTTTCATTTTCCAGTCTTCTACATAAGATATTTAATCAAAATGCATGTTGAGTACGTATTGAGGTTGTCTGTTTTTTTTTTTTTTTTTTTTTTTTAATGCCTGTTTCTTGCTTGTTTGTATATTTAATTTATGTTTCACATAAATCATCATTGTGGACATTGTATAGATTGATAAAAATTAAATGCATGACAATATGATATGGTTTTATAAGAAAATTGATAGTGTTAATATGTCGATGAGCATGAAAGATGTATACAGAGATAGAAGTAGACGGATTAATATGACTTTTGGCATCCCTCATCTAGCTGTTCTGAGTTGTAACATTGTGGCACAATCAGTGGCGAAGCTTGGATTTTTCGAGTGGGGGGTCGGGATCTAAATTTTTTTTTCCTAACACTATGGGGGGTCGAAACCGAATTAAATTGGGGGGGCGAAACCAAAAATACCGAAATTTTTCTACACGAAAACTATATACCCCTACATCGCAAAAAAAATTTCGGGGGGTCGGCCGCCCCCC
>JARVZY010000351.1:0-21781 GCA_030686995.1 Artemisia argyi
CAGCGGTGAGCCACCTATCCTCCACTTCCTTAGAACGTTAGTACGCGAATTCCTTAAAAGCTCGTTTGGGAAGGTCCATGCAATTATGAGTTTCATGCAGACCGTGGCATAAATTGCATGAGGAAGTGACTTTGTTCACTTGGCTTGAAGGCTTAGGAGCTTCGTAGGATTTCATGAGAAACTTGACTTGGTCCTCAATTTCCATGATCCTACGGTCAGGAGTGCTAGAATTGTTCGAAGGCAAAGATATTGCCTTGACCGTTTTGTTCAAATCACGGGGATCATTCCAACTTTCGTTGTTATAGAGAGCAAGATCTTCTATGAGTTCCCATGATTCTTCCGCACTTTGATCACGTAGCTTGCCACTGGCTGATTGGTCAATGGTTCGCCTTGCGGAGAGATCGATATGGTCATAGAAGATTTGGACTTGGAGCCAAAGATCTATGCCATGATGAGGGACTTTTTAGAGTAAGTCCTTGAAATGAGTCCATGCTTCATAGAGAGTTTCACCTTGACGTTGTTGGAACTTCAAGATGTCATTTCTAATCTTGGTAGTTCTCCCCGGTGGGAAAAATTGAGCAAGGAAACGAGAAGTGAGATCATCCCAAGAGGTGATGGATCCCGCGGGTAAACGTTCAAGCCATTGACTAGCTTGGTCACGTAGAGAGAATTGGAATAGATGTAATCGGGTCGTCTCTCGAGTTACAACATCAAGGTCTATGGAATCTACGATTTTTTGGAAATCCTTAAGATGTTGATTAGGATCTTCGGAACGAAGTCCATGGAATGCACATCCGCTTTGCACCAACCGGATGGTGTCAGATCACAAGGGAGACACATTGGCTCCTTGAGTGAGCTCAATGGTGTTCCGATAGCCTTGGTGGCTAGGACGGGAATACTCTCCTAAAGTTCGGGGTCTAGGAGGTTGGTTTGGTTGTGGTAGGTTTTGTGGGTGGTTTTGTTGTGGTCGGTTGATGGGTTCAAAGATATTACCACCTTCCATGATGTCGGATGGTAATGGTTACGAACAAAGGAATAAAGAAATGAGATAGACTAAAGAAACCTAAAAATAAAAATCTTACTAGAAAGGAATCTAGCAAGTAGACCTAATAAAGAGAAATTCTAATCTAGACAAGAACTATTCCCCGACAACGGCGCCAAAAACTTGATACGCGGGATTGTGCCCTCACAATAGGTTTTACCTCTCAAGGGATCTTGAGAGGCCTGCAATCCCCGCCAGGCAGTGTACCTGATCGTTTTAGTATAGTATAGTGACGAGTACAGGGGGATTGATCGTTCAACTCATGAATAGTGTTCGCTAGGATTAGAAAGCCTACTAAACCAGGTCTAGAGGTGAGGGATGATTCTTTTTGTATTTTTATATTTTATAAAAGCAAGTAAAATCTAGGGTTTTGAAGGAGTAGGCGGAATTAGTTGCTAGTCAACTAACCCAAATAACTAAAGATGCAATCAAAATAAAATAAAAAGATATGAAACAAACTAATGTAGTGGAAACAACAATGAGAGAAGATGTGTTTACTTAGATTTCATTACTCCCTAGATATCTTTTACCGGTTGATTAGCTTGTTACAATTGCATGGATGACGGGTTATATTCCTTAATACTAGTCGTAGGGTCGTGTACAATATTCCCTAACTCTATAAGCTCCTACTTCACTCCTATGTCGAGCCGACTAAAAGCTCCTAACATGGGATCACTAGAATTCGCTTATGCATTAAATACAACCAAAAATCGTAGTACACCTCCGATCATGTTTCTTATGACATTCAAGCAAGTTACCAATTGCAAGTCTGCCAGTTTTCTTAAGACTAACATCGAATACAATCATCCACAACAATTATAAACAAACCATCAACCAATAATCAACATCTAGGTTTCACTACATCTAAGCAAACACAATAAAAACCTAGCCTAGCATGTTAAAAGAAAGACAAGCATAAGATAGAATCACACAACACATAGACATATCGTATGATTATTGGAAAACTTATCTTCAATTAAGCGTGGATGGAACAAGGGTTGAAACCCTTATTATTACAGAAAATTCATCTAAGGTTTAAGCTCTCCAAAAGTTCTCCTAATGTTCCACACTTTACAATGAAAAATTGGAAAAATATATATAGATAATACATCCTGACGGCGTCACTTTGTAGCTTGTGACGCTATCAACTCTCCGCCAAATTAAAAGTCATATTGCCTAGATCCAATCTTGACGCCGTCAAGAAGAAAGTGAGCTCTTGGCCGTCACATGTATTTTGACCCTGACGGCCTTGGTGACGCCGTCAGGTCAATTGCACTAAAAATGTTCTAGGCCGTCATGTGTATTTTTCACTTCCACCTCTTTTGCCAAGCTTGACGTCATCATGTGTGAAGCCTTGATGGCGTCAGGTACTGTTCCCAGCAAGGATTTTGAGACTTTCTCGTTTCTTTCACTTTTATGCTTCAAAAACGTCTAAAATGCTTCGTTTTTCAGATTTCTTCTCAAAAGTACCTAAAATGACAAAAGGAACGATTTAGGGCAGTAATTGATCAAATAATCACGAATTCGGGCTTAAATGACTCCTTAAAAGCGATACACTTGTCACCTTATCATGACCATGTGATTGGTTTTGGTCAACCATTTGACTGATCGGATGGTGGAAAAATGTTTTTAGCCTTTTTAATTTGCATCCCCTTTTTAGGGGATCGCAACTCATTTGGTACAAACGCAAATGGTAGTTGAAATGAAGAACACATACAGTTTTAAGTATACTAGCAGGGTACCCGCGCGTTGCAGCGGCGGGTACCCTGAAATAAAAATTTTCGATAATAATGTATTTTAATTTATTATTTTCTTTTTGACAATAAATTTACAAATATCAAGAATTTCGTATAGCCCGTGCCCCGTTCGGGCTCGAACCCGTTGGCCCGTGCCTGTTCGTGCTCGAGCCCATTTGGCCCGTTGCCCGTTCGGGCTTGAATATTTGTATAATGTGCTTTATTATTTGTAGTAGTGAAATTTAATGCAGCAATTGTGTTTAATTTGGTTGTACAATATGGATGATAAGTTGTATTTCAGATGAATATTGCTAGAGGGGCAAAACGGGCGGGCCGGGCGGACACGGGCTACGGGCTAAATGGGCTACGGGTTAAACGGGCTATGGGCTAAACGGGCACGGGCCAAACGGGCGCATGTTATACGAATCGTTTTAGAAACGACATAAAATAACAAAAAAATTCCTCAAATGTAACACCTCATTTAAATTTAAGTAACTAAATATAATATATTCATAAGTTTTTCAATTTAATGTTCTCCAATCGAGAGAAAAACATGTGCCAATTATGCCCATTTATCTTCTAAATGGGCAATATATGCCCATTTCAAAAAAAAAAGGGTCCCAAATGTACCCAAATCTTTTAAAAATTTGCCTATTTAGCCTATTTTTTATTTTGGACACAAATTGTCACCTCTAAATATTGCATTTGCCAAATTTATTGAATTATATTGAGTTTGAGAAAAACTTTGAAATGTATACTTGATTTGATTGGAAAAATGATTTTGTGAACAATGACGCAAGTTTTATAATTTTTCGAGTCCGTTTGCTATGTCGAATGAGCCCCGAATCGTTTTGAGAAAAGTTTAGCTAGAATGGCAAGAATAGCCCCTCCACCCAAATTTTTCACTTCCCACCCCCACATCTCACATTTTCATTTTCACCCCTGAGCCTTTTAATATGTAAACCCTTTATTTTATTTTATTTATTCATTTCACACAAATAAACACACACACACACACTCAGTCTCTCTCTCTCTCTCTCTCTCTCTCTCTCTCTCTCTCTCTCTCTCTCTCTCTAACCCACCGCCGGCCGCCTTTTTTCAGCGACACAAGCAGTTTTCGGCCGCCGGAAATATTTTCCGGCCACCACTTTTATTATCTCAACTTGTAGATCGGGCAACCCCCGTTCACCCTGTACCACTCACTCACCCACACTCGCCACCAAACGCTGCCACGCGCCACTACCACCCACCGCCGTGTACCACCGAGACGCGGCCACCCCTCCCCCTTGTTTCCGACGGTAACATGCGTCCCCACACGCCCTTATATTCATTTTTAATAAACATTTTCAAAACTCTAATTTTTATATTTTTATTTAATCCGATTTTCTAAACTTTTCTTTTATAAAACTTGTTAAATATCACTCTTGTGGGCCCCTTTGGTCGCGACTCGCCTCGACTCAGGTTTTAAATTCTCAGATTTTTAGTCTAAATATCATCATTTGGCTTATTTTCAAGTTTTGGAGGGAAAAGTTTGCATTTATGGCTGAGAATTATATATAGGGTTGTACATTATGTTTAAGTAATTGTAATAATAGGTCAAGGGGTGTTTTAAATGCTATTTAATGTATAATTGTAAGATTTCTGAATTTCGAGTTATGCTTGTTTTCATTGTACACAATGCTTTGCTTGTTGCAATTCTGAAAAATCCTTGCTTTAAAGTGTTGTAAACATTGCATAATTTTTTGTACATAATGATTTGCATGACTAAAATTCATGCCTAAAAATATGCCTAACTTTAAGATGACGACATATAGCAAGATTAGTGGTGAGGATCATGAAAGAGAAAATGTGTATTCCACATGTCACATGATTAATTGGTTAGGCATAAATTTAGTCACATGAATTAGGTCTCTCTATCATTATTCTTGAATTTTTTAAAGAAAGAGTCATTTGTCTCATTGCATAGTTTTTTTGTACATTTGAATTTTTTGTACATACGTAGTATAGATTAATTTTACATGGCCGTCCGTGAAATTCAATGGCCCCATCCTAGAAAATATATAATACTCCTTATAGAAGTTGCAAAAGAATTTCAGCTTCAAAACAAATAAAACTTTTATTGGTAACAAAAATGCTTTTATCTAACAAACACTAACTCCTTTCATTAATAATTTGTAGGTTATATTTATGTAACAAAAAGTGAAATATCTCAAATCCTAATAGAATAATTTCAACAATAAATGACAATACAAATATAAAAATACCAAGGTTTTAAAAGGCGCGCTATGACGGCGCCAAAGCGCGAGCATGGCCTCAAAGTTACGAAATACATCAAGACGCCGGCTCTAGGCGTTGCATGAGTTGAGGAGTGAGCAAAGACGCAAGGCCTGGCGAATTTTTTGAAACGTTTAGGAGATTTACTAATATTTGAGATTTGAGTTTGCATTTACTAATATTTTGGCTTTAGGCTTAGATTTACTAATGTTTATCACTCATATAATTATGAAATATGATATAAATCGATAAGTTTATAAATAATTTTTGTCGCCTTAATTCAGTCTTGAAAACATCATGCTATCACATCGCGCCTCACACTATTTTTAACCTTAGAAAAATACTAACATCAAACCAAATCAATATTGTATATTATAGCAGTACTAAGGGGTCGCTTGGTTCAAATCAAGGAATGACAATGGCAAAGATAATAAGAATACTAAGGAATGCAATGCCATAACCCCATTTTGTTGAGTAATGGTTGATTACCCTGTTTTGCGTAATGTCCATTCAATTATATTAAACCAAGCATAGTTCATGGTTATGTTTCTCATTCCTCACCTTTAATACCACTAACCAAGCATGCCTTTAAAATAAAATTATTCGTGTGCCCTTTCATTAAGTTAGATCCGGGAGATATAAAGACTATTTTTATTCACAATCTATCATAACCAAATCTTTTTATAAAATATTATTTTATTATTCTTTCACCTATACAACTAGGGGTGTTATCGGGTCGGGTTATCGGGTAATCGGGTCTTGTCGGGTCGGGTGAGTCGGGTTTTGGTTTAAAAAAACTAACCCGCAACCCGACCCGATAAGTAGTCTGGTTATCGGGTTCGGGTTGATATCGGGTCGGGTGTTGTCGGGTCGGGTGATTCGGGTTATCGGGTGACCCGATTAAGTAACAACAAGTAAAAAACATCAGTACTGTTTAGTTCACTCCTTAATTGTTTTTTTAGTATCGTTTACTTAATATTAACTTGCCTTTATTATGCACCAAGATAAGATGTATGCTCTTAGGTTCTAATCTTCTAAACGGTCTATGTTCAGATGTCCCAAATATACAATCATGAAGAACGTGAAGGGGGATGAGGATTTTGAGTGGCCATTGTAACTCTCTTTCAGCTTACATCATTAAACATGCAACATTGTTTATGCTCAACTTTTACTGGGTATATGTTGCATAAAACATCTATCTCGATAAATTTAGAATAAATTCACTTTATGATATTCTTCAATAAAATGTTCTATTTTCATGTTATCTTAAGTCCTACATATTGCTTTACTTCAAAACTAGAAATTCCAAAAGCTTTCCTATCCGTATCATCATGATCAAAAGTCTATTTAGCCCAAGACGTTTAGGTTCCGTAATGTATTATGTATATGTTTTTTCATGCATAGAAAATTGTAAGTAGCAGACATTAGGCTTCTAAAAGGTATGTACTAAAAAATAGAAAAGTGATTTCGGGTCTTATCGGGTTGACCCGATAACCCGATAGCAAATTTTTTTTAACCCTAACCCGACCCGATAACACTATCGGGTTATCGGGTTCGGGTCAAAACAACCCGATTAGATTTTTTGACCCGAGTTGACCCGACCCGATAAGCCTTATTGGGTTCGGGTCGGGTCAACCCGACCCTACTGACACCCCTATATACAACCAATACATATAACAAATCTCAACTTTTTTTTACCATTTATCAACAACTCAACCTAATATATAATTTTGCTTCCTTTATGTTTAATTTTAAATAAATAAAAGTATACAAAGCCACTCTTATTATGACATGTGATAGGTTGGCTCCATAATCTATAAATCACCAAACGGCCATATATTGCATATGAAACATTCTATCACTTGTACTTTTTTAATATAATATTAAATATTTAATACTTTTGTATCAACCGATTGGGTTCACAACCCATTTAGCGTTTGGTTGGAGTAATTTCATGGAATTTGAGAGAATTTGAAATTAAAATTCCTCTAATTACCATGTTTGATTCAAAAGAGAGGGGGAAATCTAAATGGCAAAACAAATTAAAATTCTTTAAAATGGAGAAATTAGAATGTCTCAAAAAAGTTAGGAATTTTAATTTACTTAGATTTTTTTTTTATAAACTTTTTTTCTTATTGTTTTTTTTATAAACTTTTAAATAGAATATCTATGAAAAAAAAATTATAAACTCTTTTCATAAATTTTTTTGAAAACTTTTTATAAACTTTTTCTTATTAATTTTTTATAAACTTTTTTTATAAAAATTTTTTCTAAAATTTTTATAAAGTTTTTTTTTATAAATTTTTATAAACTTTTTTTATAAATTTTTTAAGAAGTTTTTTTATAAACTTTTTTTATAAATTTTTTAAAATATTTTTTTTATAAATTTTTGATAAACTTTTTTTATAGATTTTTATTAACTTTTTTTTTATAAATTTTGTTATAAACTTTTTTTATAAATTTTTTAAAATATTTTTTTTATAAATTTTTGATAAAATTTTTTTATAAATTTTTATTAACTTTTTTTTCATAAATTTTGTTATAAACTTTTTTTATAATTTTTTTATAAACTTTAAATAAAATATTTATGAAATTTATATTAAAAAAATATATAAATTTCTGTCAACCAAACATGCGAAGGCATTTTAAATTCCGGAATTCTAAATTCTCAATAATTTAAATTTTTCTAAAATATAAAATTCTGAAATTCTAAATTACTCTGACCAAACGACCCTAAGATCACAAGTATTTATTGGAGGTCAATAAATTGTTGGGCCGGGCCTGGTCAAATTACATATCCATTTCTAGCTATTAGGTTTTCAACTTGTCTAAGAATATTTTATATAATAAAATAAAACACATAGTTGTTACTTTCGTTTTCAGAAAAAAGAATATTTCCTTATTAGTTACTCCGTAATATTTTAATTATTATTTTTTAATTTAAAATTTTAAAAATTTGTTTTTTTTATATACTACACAAGTAGAAAATAAATACAAAAAATATAGATAAGATACAATACTACACAAGTAGACGATATGTAAAAAAAATATAGATAAGATGCAACTAACAACAGGATTAAATTTTTTAAATGATTATCTTTAATAATAAATAAATATAATTAAAAATCATAAATAAAAAAAATTAAACTATTTGTTTTTTAAAAAATAAAAATATATCATTAAAAAAAATTAAAAACTCGAGCGTGCGCGAGTATTATAAGTACTATGGGAGAAAAAAAAATGTTATCTGTCAAAAAATTTTGAATATTACAACTCGCCGCTTAGATGTTGCTTTCAGAATCATTGTCATCTATCAAAGATTTAACAACCACAACAAAGACAAGATCTGATTGAAGAAAATGGGAAATGATATCAGTTGCCCATACTGCAAATCGAAGATCTCAAGTTTCACCTAATTCTCTTGAATCACATCTTTACAATCCACACCTGTTTGTATTCTTCTTCTTTATTATTATTATTATTTTTTTTTAATAATTTATAGTTTATTAGTTAGGGTTTTTCTATCAATAATGTTTACATTTCATCGGTACTTTGAATTTTTGTTTGAAAAATGATTTGTGTGGACCTACAGATTTGATTTGATTGGTGTATTTGAAAAAATGGTTGGTGTAAGATGATAGGAGAGAATTAATGTATTACGCTTCTCATCAAATAAATTGGATTAGGTCTAACTTTAGGCCTACTTCTCATCAAATGTGAAAAACTAAAACTTCTAACGGTGCGTTTAGTTGGGGGAAAACACCCTTGTTTTCTACAAAATGTTTTGTGAAAAACATAGATCGCGTTCAAATCAACGTTTTCCAACAAAATGTTTTGCAAAACACAAAATCCCCTATTTCCTAATTTAACAAGGAAAACTATAAAACAAATTTTAGTTGTTTTCCTTTGTAATCCACAACACTCCTTCCCCTTCTTCAAAATAAAAAACACAAACATCAACTAAACGCGTTTTCTATATTTTCAAGAAAACAAGAATACAAACAGCCTTGTGGTTTGTAAGGATGTGATTCAAGAGTATCATGTGAGACTTGAGATCCTTTGGTTTGCAGTATGGGCAATTGATACCATTTCTCAACATATGAGGCCTGTCTCTCACAAAGACTAATTCAATTGATGCCTGAAACTTTTTAGCTATATACCACATGCTATGCAAAAAATTTATGAGGGCTTATCCTATCACTTGTATTGTTAAGCTCAAGAGCAATACTTTAAATGTCCTAGAAGCTTATATTCATTAGGTGAACAAACATTAAGTGGGTGGGTTTTTTTCTTAAAATCTTTGGAAAAAAATTTGAAATTCTTGGAGTTGTTCACTGGCACATATAACATCCGTTCTGACATTTATAATATAGTATTTCACCGTATGCTAATTATAAGTATAGTGTTTCACCTATGTACAAGACAAGCTCTAGGAATGGGTTGTTTTGGGAACGGTTATGGGCCAGGCGGTGAACCAGTCTCGGGACCATTTGTCCATCTGTATTAACTCGTTTGATGAACTCTATGTTTTAGCATATGATACGTTACATTTATTGATGTTTACCACCCCAACTTATTTTTAATAATATTTGGAATCTATTCATTTGTTTTGGTGTAATTACAGGGAACAAATGTTTAAGCTTACCAGATGATCGGGCCCCAAATTCCGCAAGACCTGCATAGCCTGGAAGATTGTTTGATGACTTTGATCCCATGACACCTAAATTGATGCCACCATCCGCAGCTCCCAGTCCAGTCCTGAACGATAGTGACCTGGCGAGTCCACACCTATTCCTCCAGCTATAAAGAGACCACATCTATCTCCACCTTCTGGTGATGAGTCCACAGCGTTACCTCCAGCCTCAACAAGTAAACCACCGAGAGGTGTTGTGAACATTATCCTATGTTTTATATGGTTGTAGGACTGTTATTGATGTACTGATCAACATATATAAATAGTATAAACCTTATATGATGATTACTAGATTTTGATTGGTTCTTTTGTTTAGGTTTTTTTATGCATGATTACTAGATTTGTACATTTTAGCCATTTTGCTATTTTGTTGGCGTGTATGTTTAAAAGATGGTTCATGACCTGTTCAGATCATTTTGTGTTTTTCATCGGTTGTGTATTGCAAAATAGCCTAAATGGGACACAAAACCATCTTTTCGATGACAAAATAGGGTAGATAGGCGTAAACATGACAAATGAAAAAGGATATCTAAGCAAAATAGCTAAAATCAGTTTCGGATTGGTAACCTACATAATAAGAGCGAAAATAGTTCCTCATTGAAATCAACTACAAAGTAATAGTTAATTGCTACACCATACAAAACACACCCGCAAAGAAACAGACTTTACTTGAACGGCTAGTTTAAATGTTATAACAATCTATATGGGACCGTATATTCCATTCTAAATAAGCCAATTTCAGGCGCCAAACTCAATATTCAGGTATCGTGAGTCTTCAAAAGGAATGCAAATACAATCTATCTCTACCAACTCTAAGTGAATGTTTTCCGTATCAACGACTACTCTGCAAGGTACAGTATTTTCTTTATGAAATATGATATTACAATTTTCATATACACCCTCTTTAGGTGGAAGATTCAATAAGCATGATTTGGGAAACGAGATTTTGTTTTTGTTGTTCATTAAGCTTTGGCCATCATTCGGCATTAGTATTAGTCGATGATGGCGACCAAGCAGCTCAGAAACATATCTCATGTCTCCTTCTGAAAGTGCATAACGAACACGGGTCGATGAGACTTGTCCTCTTTCTTTTGCATTGGTAAATCCTCTGTCTAATATGATCTGTTTTTTGTCCATCACGGGGTTTATAATATAAGCCTCTATACCGTACTCTTCGCATAATCTTGATAGCTCTGTTACATCCCCTGCAGCTCTATAGCCAAACCGGTAATTTTTGCCTGTCATTATTTAAACATAAAGTTAAGAGTTTAGAAATCAAACATTAACGCGAAGAAGTTTTTTGTTTCACTATAATCATGATTAAAACGTTAAAACAGATTGTGAAACTATATTATTCCAATATTGAGGAATAAAAAGATGATTTAGCAGGTTTTATACATTTAAATACACTCTTAGTGGCATTCAACTCGTTTCCTGTTTGGTTCAAACAAATTTTTACCTATTTGATCAAAATGAGATGCATATATCCCAAATAGACTCATTTATGAACAAACGGGTTGAAACTTATAAACCTAAGGGGTTGTTAAATGCTAGTTTTAAAAGTTATCATGTGATATCGGATACTCAGGATCTGATAATCAGCTATAATAAAATATGTTGTCATATAGTAGTCACTTTGGATAATCAGTTTTGTCGACCAAAATGATTACCACTTAAGCCATTGTAATTATATAATCACTAACAAACACACATCCAAACACCCAAAATATGTTCATTTCAACAAACCTGCAACAACACCACGTACGCCAAGCTCTTTTGATAACTTTTCCACAAACTGGCGTGGGGTCAAATTTCGGACTTTAGAAAATTCAACTTCAAGCTCTGTGGGTGTTACTTCGCCACAACAAGCAGACCAAGATGAAAGCACCCGTTCACGATCACATTTAGCAACTACAGGAGCTCTGTTCAATCACCCAGTAAAATTTCAGACTTAATAGAGGTGAAAATGTGAAATATGGATGTGTTGGCTACCGAGTCAAATCGGCCCTGGTTGACCGGCCAACACTTTCATGTCGTCTTTTAAAAAAGGTTGTACAAAAGAGTTTTTGGCATAAAATACCAATGCATGTCATTTGTCCCATTTTAGCCAATGTACTTGTTCTCTTTATGTCATTAATGATGGTTTTCTGTCCCATTTGGGTCACTTTGTAACATACATTTCAAACTTTTATTATAAGCCTTAGTTTAGACAAATAAGAAAAACACTTACCTAGGTTCCCAGCCAAGAACTTCTGCCATTCCAGTAAATGAAAGCAGGAATGGAGTGCCTGCCTTTGCTGCTTGGATAGCAAGCTCACGATGGCCGATATGCAGTGCATCAAACTTTCCTAAAGCTACTATCCCTCCTATAAAAGAAACCGGAACTGTTGTCGGAAATCATGGTTACCAAAAAAAATAAAATAGAGTAACAAACACAGCATAGTTTTATTCATGGTTTATTGGTGAACATTTTTTGTTGTTGGACTTGTGCACATGGTGTTACACTTTATCCGTCCCAAAATTATTGTCCACCTTACAATCAAGTTTGCTTCAATTAAAAATTTAGAATATATATATATACATACAACCAAGTTTCCCACATTATCCATAATTGAAAGTACCATCACATAACTCAAATTCTCAAAAAAAATAAATAAATAAATAAACAAAATTAAAAATTAAAAAAAAAAAAAAAAAAGGAAGCATTTTAGAGGTGTTTAGGACTTGATAATTTTGGCTTGTGCTTATGGCTTAAAAGCACATTAAATAAGCACCTCCCCTGCTTATTTAAAGTGTTTATTGTGTCACTGTCAACAAGTAAACCAATAAGCAATTATCAATCCAAACAATTATAAAGTGATGTTTTCAATGCAAAAATGTAAGCACTTCAACTATGCAGTCCCACACACCCGCTTGAGAATTTGTCAAAGGGTAAAACTTTCAAGGCGCTCTTGTCTAGTGGACAACTATTTTGCGATGGAGGGAGTATAAAATCACCAATATGTGAAAGTAGGCAATATCTGCCGGAAATGCAAATAAATAAAGCCAGAGGAATACCTGCCACGGATGACAACTGTTCAGCGCGAGGCGTGCTGTCATCTTCTTGTTGGCTTTGTGAACACATAAAGAGACAGATTAACAGTTTGAATCACATATTAATTAATGAAAGGAAACAAATGAAAATTAGAGTTCAGTTGTAAATAGTAGAGTATTTTGGGTTATATTTTATAAATAACCGACCACTCGACCAGATGGGTAAAATTTTGCCAAAATGGAAACAATTCAAAAGGGTTGAAGCCGACCAAAGTATACTCGAGTTTTTGAAAGCTTGCACATAATGCAAAGAGTGCAATAGAAGGCAAAACATTTATAGGTCAACCCGAATCGAACCAGTGGCCTGTTTGACCCAATGCCCAAGTTTCCCGACCCATCCATTATACCATACAGTTGATCTATGAAATGCATACCTTGTCGCCTTCATATCTGAAGAAGATAACGAGAGAACCCTTCTTGAAGCCCCTTGCACAGTAATTGGTAACCTGATACCCCTAAAAAAGTGCAAAAGTGTTGCTCAGAACAGCCAAAGGTATATAAACTAATCCCATATTTCAGTTCATACAAATTAGGCTTTTACCCGTTTAGGTGGACGAACAACTTCTGATTCGCGAGCATTGCTTGTTTCAGCATTCAAACAAGATACGAAGCCTTGATTAAGTTTCTCCTACTCGCGAAGAAAAGACTATTTTAACACATTTGGAACAAATGTGTTAAAATGAACTTGCAATATCCACCACTGATGTGAACCTGAAAGCCATGAAGGCTGATATAGATGAGAGTCAAACAAGTGCGCTTGAGAGTAGAGCTTGCGATAATTATGATTCGTATTTGTGATTTTTCATTTAATACAAAAAATCCTACTACTTGTTTTCCTAAATGAGCTAATCAGACAAAAGACAAAAAATGTGTTACAAAGAAAGATTGCATATGGCCTTTTTCATACTTTGTTAGATACGAAATTTGATGGTGTTGAAAGTTAATGATTCTTAGAGAATATGATGTAAGGAATAAAGCAAGAGATGACCACTAATAAGTAATACCTTTGGTCCCAGAATAAATGGAATCGTCTAAAAAAAATTTTTGACATCAGCATATGAATCATCAAATATCTAGAATATCAAAAATTAGGTGAATATTGTGGACAAGGGTCGATGTTTTGTACTCTTGCAGCATATATTAGCAAGCTAAGATACAATCTTGGACAAATTCGTCAAAAAGACTATTATACATCATAAACTCTTACCCATTTCAAACTTACAGACTAAAACCATCACCAAGGTGGCCAGAAGGTCTCAGAAGAGACCCGGGTTCAAACCACGCTGAGTGAACATCTTATGGATGGCTAAAAGTCCGGAAACGGACACGGGAATACCGGCTAGGCCAAGAGCCAGAAAAGGCTCGACTTTCCCTGAACATAGACCCCTCTCCGTTTTCCCGTTTTAGATTATAGCCTGATAGGCAATGGCAGGTGGCTGAACATGGTTTCTGGGTCCTAAACCTAAACTTGCATATATCCCGATTAATCAGCTAAAGAAACAAACTTTTTTTTTTTTTCCAGAAAGCGACACACAAACTAAAGCACCGTTCTTAAATTTAACGAGGACCAACATCTGAAACCAGGATAAAACCCCATCATTTAGACAGTCTTCGAATGCGCATTTTCAAAACGACTACAAAAACTCATAAAACAATACTCAAATAATCGCTAAAATGATAAAAATCAACAACAGGTAAGTAATTATACATTTTACACCAACTACTCACCTACACTTGCTTAAATTTGTTTACTTTAACTCATTCTAATCTATAAACCAATGCCAAAATTTTATTGCATCTAGCCTTAAAACGGGAAAACGGATGAGGTTTCGCCTATTCACATTACCCGTGAGGGCGAGTCTTTGACTCAGATGTACGCAGCCTAACCGAGGTATCCTTAACAAGACAAAATAAAGATAACCCATATAACAAAATCCTACATTTATTTAGTAAAGCCATTAATTAATGTTAAAACTTAAGAGCCAAGATTTATAATCTTGATAATAACAATTACAAGTACCTATATAAGGCAATATAAAAAGAACCCAGATGGTAAATATCTAGTAAACGTTAAGTAAGAGGACCCACCGGAAAAAGTTGTTAGACGGTGGTGATGGGTTGAGAGATGGGGCGGAGCTGCGGTGGTGCGGCTGCGGAGGAAATGAGTACACGATTCAAAAGTGTTTGTTTGTTTGTTTGGTATCATCAACAACACACCCCTTCCTAGTACTTGTGTTTTCTATCTTTTTTTAGACTAAGTTTCTAAAAATGGACATCACTATTCCTTGGTCTTCATTTTCGTCCTTTAAGTTCATGTATTACCATTTTTGAGAGTGAGCCTTCCCTATTACACTTCCTCATGGAACACGCGTCTTCAACCAAAAAATTGCAAGACTTGGTCTTGTGGACGATCGAGTCGTGCATTTTTTTTTTGGTAGGGTATATTTTGGTTGTAAAGTTTGTTTGTCTTATTACACTAAGTTGGTGGTGTAGTTGGGTTGTAGAGAGAGAAAGTTGAGATGATGGTAATGAATGCGGTCTTGAGGTTTCCTTATTACACCCAGCTTAACGCTGTGTTTTTTAGAATGATTCATAAAAGTAAAGAAGATCAGAGAAGAGATGGAAGATCACTTCTCTTCCTCTTCTTCTTTTCAGTTTGGGCGGAACATCTTATACCAAAAATAACACTACAACTTCTTCCTAATTCTTCCCACTTTTTTTCCTTTCTTCCCCATAAAAAATCTTGAGAACACACTTTTTTTCAATTTCTTCCCACTTCTTTTCCTTTCTCTTGTATAATCATCACAAGAACACACCGTAAGTGTTTAACAATATGATTTGCACATTAATTTGCCTTTTCCTAGAAACTTATGTTTATGTTAAAATGGTATGATAGATATTCTTAACTATATATGTACGCTTTGTGCTATCATGCTGCTTTACTAAAGAATTATCTTAAACAATATTTCTTACTTGTTGACCGATATGTTTGAGTCCATCGTCATATTGACATAACCATTTCTAGGTTGTTTGCATTGAGCAATATCCGAAAACTTAAGACCTCTCAAAATGTGAGATAATAGTCACAAGTTTTTTAATAATTTGAGCACCTTTGAGTGAGTGGTTAAAATGATAGTTCAAAAGACCATTTATGTGGTCAAGAACAATTAAGACAATGAAAATATATCGTTTGTGTCGTGTGTTTTTTTTTTTTTTTTTTTTTTTTTTTAGATGATTTTGTTCCTATATCAATGTCAATAACTCTAAATGGATTTTTGTTTAGCAAATTTACTAAATAACTTATAAAGATTAGATCAATTGAAATTTTCTATATCAGTTAAATCATTGAACAATCTTGTCCGTCTCACTATTTGTAATTACTTGAAATGAAGTAACTACAACACAAATTTCTTGTAAAAATGAGTTGCTTATACAAAGCTCACATTTGTATTCTTTTTCAAGTTTAACAACTATATCTAACTTTATTTAAAATTCCAAAAACAATTTAAAGATTGGATCAATTATTTCAAAAAGATCTATTTTAAATACCATAATATCACAATATTTATTCTTGAAGGGCCATTTTGTAACTCTTATAAAACATTACACACCAATCTTAGGTACACAAATTCTTAACACCCTCATAAAGATCAAAATCAGAATACAAAATTAAAAGGTGGGCATGTCAAATTAATGTCTTACATTATCAAAATTGTATATATACATGTGCACAAAGTTTCAATCTTTTTATATGTTTCACTTGTTTTGTTTAAGTTTGGTATGGACCAAATATGTAGATAACATGTTCGATGAAATGCCTGTTTTGTAGTGACCAGTTTAAGCTGGATCATTTATGGGAAATGAGCTAATTTTGTCTTTTATTTGGTTAGTCTAGTAGTTTAGGTTTAAAGGGTACTATTGGAAGTACTAGAAACCTTCTATATATGTGATATTCCGGCTTTTTTGGCCGACTAATCCATACATAGTTAAACCGGGTAAAGTCCTCACTTCAAGGAGTTTGGCATTGCCATTTCAGGTGTTTTTGGCACTAAGCATGATTTAAACTCGTAAGACCAGCCCTGGTACATGGTTTGTTGTTAATTCTATGGTTGTTGCGGAAATCTTGACAAATTCCCATGTCACATTTGCATCTAAAATGTACTAATATTGTAAACACTTTAGTACTTTGGTGACTAAATTGCTAGGGATCAATGTTTTGGGGGTGTTTGGTTTAGCTTATGGCTTTTGCAAAATGCTGTTTTTTAAACTCATGAATGATAAGCTATTAAGCACTTTCCAATAAGCTTTTGATGAGATTGAGGCTATGTTTGGCACACAAGATTGTTGGGAGATTGTGCTTATTTTTTAAAAAAAATAAGCTATTTAAAAAATAATCTTTGTTTGGGAGACATAACTTATAAGAGATTCTAAAAAAAATAATCTTTCATAATCTCTTAAAACCAAAGGTTACTTCATTTAGCTTATAAAAATAATCTTTTTTTATAATCTCCAGCACCATCTCCAACACCAGCACCAGTTCCAGCAACACTTACTTTCGCCAAACATACCCTGAGGGTGTTTGGGTAACCTTATGAGTTTTAATAAAATCCACAATCCAAGGGATTGTGCTTAATAGCTTATTTCCTTCCCAAAACTAATAGAAGCCTTTTGACATAAGCGTAATCAAGCACTTACAAAAGGCCAAAACACTCCCTTATTGTATTTTGATAACACAAAAAGCTTATTTGCACTTTAAATAAGCTTAGCCAAACACCCCTATAGTTAATGACTGACAAATGTAGTACAAAATTGTTGGAGCCTCGTCTTGTTCTGTTTGCTTAACTACTGACTTGATAATAGCAGATCTGATGATAATTATGCAAGTTTGGTAATTGGGTACTGATTTGGATATATTGTACTTGCTACTTAATTTCGTCTAGGAATTTACTGTGTGGTTGTTTTGGCATTGAATTGTGGGTTTATGTTCAGTGTACATGTTTCATCTCTTATGTAGTTGGGCCAGGTCGTAGTTGATCATAGCTTTTGAGGTTAGGGTAATGTTTTGCAGTCGGGTGATGGTTATCAGCTGTCAGTGGGATTTTGTTTTTTCTTATATTTCCGTTGTTTGTACTCTGACTATGCCAGGCTATAAATGGTATTTACCCCTCAAATTCTTGACAGTGTGCAGAATACAAGTTCAGATGTCGTTGTGCTTTCCATCAACACCTCAGAAATTGTGGATGACTGTGGCTATGTTCCTTGGTGGTTCATCTCTATTTGGTGGTGGTTTGTATCTTTCTTACGTACATATCGCCCCTCAACAAGCTCGAATTCAAGCCCGAAATGATTTTGTAAGAGATAAATTGAAGAAGAAATATGGGTATGACAAGTTCACTACCCAGCCAAAAATCGACTAAGTTCTATTGACGCAGGTGTGTAGGTACGTTTATATGACTGTTATTTCTTTTACTACTTCTGACCGCACATCTATTATCCAAAAATAACTAGTAATCATATTATTGTTTTTAATATTGAATGCAGCTTGCTTATGATCAATTCCATCATGAAGGGCTTTTGTTCGTCTTTCTTAGCAAGATGCATGATGATATAAAGAAGGCATTGCTTAAGCCATTTATGTGAAAGAGAGATGAAAAATTCTCAGATAATTATAGTATACTTTTCTGTGATTGTACATTTTGGATTTTGACTGTTAAATTATTAATCATCACATACATGAAGTCTTCGTAAGTATTGGAGCACTGTCCTTTTATATTTCTGAATGCATTTCAGATGTAAACAGTTGATTATAACAACTTTAATAGTTTAACCTCTGGAAGATAATCATCTGTGCAGTGAATAAACTAAACTAGGGGTGTAAGTGAGCCGAGTGCTCATACTCTACCCGAGCTTGACTAGCTAAGCTCGATTGAAGCTCGCTCCAAACGAGCACGAGCCGAGCTTGATCTTAACAAGCCCGAGCTTAACATGAGACTCATTTGATAAACGAACTTGACCTCGAGCTCAAACTTCAGACATCAAGCTCAATTATATATCAAATAGTCTTGCATTTTGGCTTCAAGAAAACCAAAAAACTAGCTTTGGAAAATAACTTGCGAAGCAAGCTCGAGCGTTACAAAAAAAAGCACAAAACAACCTGAGTTCGAGCTCGAGCTTCTCTAATGTTAAACGTGCCAAGCTTGAGCTTTCTCGAAATTCTTACATTGTGGATTCCACAAAACAATTTGTAGAAAGTCAGTACTTAAACATGACATATTTTTGTAGAATCATGTAAGCAAACAAGCAACTGTGACACAATTTTGCAGAATATAAGAGAATCATGCAACTGAATCAATAGTACTAGTATTGATAGAAGATAATAGTAAAGCTTACACAAGTCATCATTTTAACAAACAAAACACATCAAAATTTGGTTCCATGACTTCCAGAATAAGAAAGAAGCAAAATCTATAAAGCTGGTCACAATAAAACTTAAGCTGCTCCCTTTCCCTTCTTCTTCTGGAGCTTCTTCATGTAGAACTCAAGCTCCTTACCCTCCAAGATGTATCTGCAAACATACAAACAGAAACAATAAGGACCTGAAAGAGTTAACTTAAAAGCTACAACTAAAACAGCCTGGTTAAAACCATGGTGAACAAGTGAATTCAGGTTAAAACCATGGTGAACAAGTGAATTCAGGTTATGTTTGTCAGTAACCAGTAAAATGAATAGAAAAAAAGTCAAATAGTGTGAAATTCAATAGCGTACTTTTAAACAAAAAAATATTGTAGCAAATGCATAATTTGAGTATTTCTATTCGGAATGCTAATTGATCATACAATTATTTGAAGTTTTAAAAGAAATGTGAACACGGCCATTTCCAACTCGTACCAAAAAAATACTCATTTTGGCATGCATGACTATTTTTAACAAAAACTCATTAGTAAGTATGTGGTGAGACCTTTATAAATGATGAGCATAAGAAATAAACTTAGGACTGCCTATTACATATACATAAATGATGGGAAGGTGAAAAGAAACATACCCATCAGCACGACCGCACTGGCCAGGGCGTGATGAAATGGCAGCCAAGAGACGACCACCTGAGAATTGCTCCTCAACATGGGGGTCAAGCTTGCACTCTTCTTGACGCTTCTCAATTTTCCTCACAAGATGGTTGCTCTTCTTGGCCTCCTCAGGCGCAGCCTCTGCCTCCTACAAACAAGCAGACGTATACAAAACATAAACACAAGAAACCTCAAATATACTGCTTATACTACTGCTAATTATATATGGTCAAACATTAGTAGATGAAAATTGTTTCCAAAAATATTTAGCAATCCTGCTTTTAAGTCGCTTTTTAGTGAGTCAGTGACGATGTATTCTATAATTTTAATTACCGCATAGCAAATTAAACTGCAAGAGATGATATACGTGAAAAAGATATACCTCTCCCTCTTTCTTTGTAGCACCAGCGACTGCCTTCTTCTTGCGACCAAGATCCTTATCATAATGCTGGAGGTACCATTGTTTGTAGGGAGCAGCATCAACCTGAACAATAGCACCCTTCACCAGAGTCTGGGTTCTGACCAACTCATTGTTTGAAGCATTGTAAACCACATCCAAGATACGTGTCTTTCGGGTAACAGCTTCACTTCCCCAAGAGAAGTTACCAGTATCTAACCTCAGTGCACGCCACTTAACATTTCCACCTCGAACACGGACCCTTCTAACAGTCTTGTTGCTGGATATTTTGGTGTTGGCTGGCTGCCTTCCGAGCTCATACCTGGAATAAATTACAATAATTACAATCATTACAATCATTGAGTTAAGTTATTCGCAGTATAATATTGTTCACATGTCTAAATGATTATACTCAAAACATGTAAATCATGTGCATAATGAAGTAATGTCAATTCAGTACATTTCAAAGTATCATTCAAAAAGTAAAACATCAAAACTTAAAAACATCCATAAATTCTAGACAGATTTGGTTTGACGCAGCATTACATCTATCACACATTATATCACAGCATGAATTGATATACCCCTCTACTAAACTATAAGTGTTGTGTAACAAAAACAAAAACAGTCTCAAACAGATCATAATTTTAAGAGTTACAACCCGAAACAAAACTGACAATGAGCTGATTACAAACTAAAAGCTAACAATATACCAAAAAAATCTATCGCCAAACAAAAAATATATATGAATAGTCGAATACACACTGTTCTTATCATAAAAACTTAGAAAATTACAACCAACCTCAACTTTCATAGAAATCAAAACACACAAAACATAATCATTAAACAAATCCTAAACAACTTAATTAGCAAATCAACGCAGCCTAGTTTTAAAAAACTTAAATATCTCATTTCAACAGATACCATGTTTATCAAAACAATACCAACAAATTGAAAAAAAGACAACCAAATTCTGAAAATCAAGGCAGTGTTTGTTTTAGCGTATATTGTGGGCTTATGACTTATTTGGTTTACGACTTATGTTTCATAAGCTCAATTTATGCAACTTATTTTGAAACTTCTCATCTTATATAAGCTTACCACCTCATAATAAGCTTATCTAGGCTTATCATGTCATAACAAGCTTATATAAGCCGAAAAGTTGCAATATAAGTCACAAAAATTGAGCTTATGAAACATAAGCTGTAATTGAAATTAGCTATAAGCCTGCTATACAAGCTTAAACAAACACCCCAAAAACCAACAAACATAATCATTAAACAACCCATATCAACCTAACCTATGACATATAACAAGTTAAAAAAACAATGAAACCCCATGATGCTACATTTATGAAACGTATCTCATTTCAATATACAAAAAATGTAACATTATGTTTCAAAAACTCATTTTTTGTGGCTTATTTTGAAACTTCTCAGCTTATATAAGCTTATCATGTCATAATAAGCTTATTTAATGCAA